>JAYJLZ010022235.1:0-33976 GCA_036873915.1 Tubulanus ruber | reverse complement strand
CGTCAGATTTTGATAATACAAGGGGATCTCCTATCATTCGAAAATGAGAATCAGCGGCCATGTTTGTTTTTAATGTCACTACGCTAACTCAGCATCAGCTTCGCTGGGCCAATACGTCTAGTTTAAAGACTGTTTTTTGCGGATAGATTCGAAAACTCGTAGTCAACTCGTACCCAACAATAGTCAATTCGTACCCAAATTTTATTATTTAATTCTCATTTCATAGCCTAGGCTTCTTAGGCATCTACTTTTTCTATTTTACAAAGTAGCAACATGAGGTAAAGAAGCGATGATCCCGGAGACCGAACAATTTTTTTACGTAGCGCAACTTTAGGCATTTTATGAAAATGATTCCGTTTAAAAATAAGTTTAGTATGATAAATAAAAAACTATTACGTTACTATTAATAAGTCACTAATTTAATCTTTTCAACATTTCGGATTCGAATCCACAAAACAGTCTTTTAACTAGGTACGACTTGACTAGAACATGGGTACGAGTTGACTCGAACGTGGGTACGAGTTGACTATTGTTGGGTACGACCTGACTAGGTACGAGTCGACCTGGGTACGACATGACCTGTATCGGCTAGTAATAGTAGCTGAGGGAGCTCACTGTGGGTTTATTATTATATTGTCACGATTTGAGGTGAAGAATAAAAACGTTTATTAAAGTAGCACTACAGGCGCTCTTACTCTTATGTCTTGATTAGATTAGGCCTTGCCCATGCTAGCCTATTTATTATAGACTACTTTGAATTTCAGTCTGGTCCAGTGATTTGAAGGGAATACTAAGTAATACTATTTACTATATTAGTTATTCCCGTTATTAGTAGGCCCTTCCACCTTATCCGCTTGTGTATAGCGGATTATCACACTTGCACATCAGAGACATTCATAACTACTATATAGTCTCGAAACACCAATCATTGAGGTTTTCAACAATAAAGCTACCCAGGGTCGGGATCAGGAATCATCAACATAGCATTCAGAAGTTCCCGCACCCACACATAACCGGTGTCATGCTAAAATGTCTCTGTTCATTAGCATACTGCCATCTGATTGGTTATATGATTCTATGACATCACCATGTTGACAGAAGATGCCAAATAGTGTCCGCTATAGCTAAAAATGATTCAAGTCACTGAATCTAATCGTTTTAACAATCTCTTTTTTATTTGGTTTGTTTTTTATAATTTCTTTTTCCTTTAATTTCCTTTTTACAATTACTTTTTAATAACGATAATTGTGCAGGCTATTTTTAGCTTCTGGTTTATTTTTTATGTCGCTAGTAGCGAGTTAACTGTAGAGTAGCAGTACTGTCTCCTATAGTTATTGTATTTTTAATTATTTCTTTACGAGTTGTCCCCAGTAACCTTGTAGTAGGCCTACTTCTTAAATATTTTATTGATGATGAAAATTACAGGGTTTAATTTATTGTTCTACACTTTTTACATTGGTCTACTCAGGGAGGTGCGATGCATGATACTCATCGCACCTCCCTGGTCTACTCTATGTTTCACTTTCTCAACATAATTCAATGATATCATAATGTATGTTTTACATAGGGGTTTGTCATAATTTCTACATCAGTCTATGTTTCACTTTCTCAACATGTATAATTCAATGATATCATAATTAAGTATGTTATACATTATGGGGGTTTTCTATGGGTTGCAATATTAAATACGGTACATAAGTGTGCCATATATTTTTCTAGGTATTTTTACTTAGACACAATTTCCAGATTGGTCTATGTTTCACTTTGGAGTTCATTACAGTACTCCAAGGTTTCACTTTCTCAACATAATTCAATGATATTATCATAATGTATGTTTTACATAAGGGTTTTCTGTGGGTTGCAATATTAAATACATATGTGTCACTGTGCCATCCATTACTTGTTAAAACCTTTCATTGATAATGACAATTACAGGGTTTAATATATTTTTCTAGGTATTTTCACTTAGACACAATTTCTACATCAGTCTATGTTTCACTTTTTCAACATGTATAATTCAATGATATCATAATGTATGTTATACAAAGGGGTTTTCTATGGGTTGCTATGAGTTGCAATATTAAGTGTGTCATATATTGTCTTAGGTATTTTTTTTACTAAGACACAATTTCTACATCAGTCTATGATTTCACTTTCTCAACATAATTCAATGATATCATAATGTATGTTTTACATAGGGTTTTTCTATGGGTTGCAATATTAAACAGGCATAATAAATACATAACAGGCCATATATTGTTGTAGGTATTTTTCTAAATCTAAGACACAATTTCTACATTGGTCTATGTTTCACTTTCTCGACATAATTCAATGA
Organism: Tubulanus ruber; assembly: GCA_036873915.1. Lineage (NCBI taxonomy): Eukaryota > Metazoa > Nemertea > Palaeonemertea > Tubulaniformes > Tubulanidae > Tubulanus > Tubulanus ruber. Next base: position 31,641 of record JAYJLZ010022235.1, on the reverse strand, counting down.
TATCATTATGTATGTTTTAATTATATTGACCTGGCGAGAACACTGCATTCAGTCTGCAGTTCTTGTAACACACATGATGTTACTTTAATTTGCTCTTTCAGGATGTGCTTAACAAAAGTTATATAACTTAAGGGTTCCCTTTCTTTTATCTGAAATTACCTAGTGTATTTTTATTCTTGTTTTTAGGTAGAAAATGGCTCACGGTCAAGCACTGCGTTATCCATACACTCTAACAGCCAAGTTGATGAGATTTCCTTGGAAGTATCACTGGAAAAATGCAAGATATTTCAGATATTTCACATATTCAGTGGCACTTTCGTGGTTTTTCGTATTCCGTAATATTCATAAAGCAGGTAAAATTTATTATTAGCATAACTCTTATACTAGTTTAACAATTTTTTAGAGCTTCCTATTTTCACAGACACAGGGGATTATGACTTAAGCTGTACTGCATTATGAATGAGCATTAAAACAACTTGATTTTGATCAGTCTCTTTCGTGTACCATCAAACATACTTAGACTTGCATTTAATAGGTTTTCATATTTTACATACTCATAACCTACGTTCCTATAATTGCAATCTGTACCTAGCAAGGTTATGTTATTACGTTAAGAATCAAAAACACTATACACAATGAAATTATATGGAGAATTCAACTGAAATGGTCACTACATTTATTTGGCTAGATGTAGAACATATAATTGGAGAATCTATATATAGATTCTCCACGCATTTCACATAATTGTTTCCTTCTCTAATAATCAAGGTGTCTCTACATGTTCTGTTTGTTTGTGGACCAATCATTTCAAAACCTGCCAACGACCCCAAGCTTTAAACCCGGCATAATATTTAAATTCATTGATGACATGGCTGAATGCATTATAATTTTAAAAGGAATGATGGTCACGCACTATACTGTAGTGGCTTGGATTTTGATATTGTGACAAATTGGCTTATATAACTCAGAACTATTGCAACACGGTCTTTATTTTATTTGAGAATATCTACTTTCAGACGGATGTTGTTGCGACTTGCATTGGGCATATTTAGGGCGTAGGTCATAATAAATAATATGACATACACTTTCGCTTCATAAATGTTGATATTTATACAACCACAAGTGACAAAATATAAACCTGATAATCTTGTGAAAATTGTGAATTGTTTCTGTTAATAATTATTTACCTGGAACTCAATGTCACTAAATTTTTATTTTATTCTTTAAAAGTTTTATATATAATTTTTTGACGCTTCATAAGCTAGGATATTACAATACATATTATATGGTTAAAGCGTTATTTGATTATACCGATACGGAGTGGCTGTGAATTCGGACAAGTAAAATAAATGTGACTTATATGTGCTTCTTCCGTCCTATGCTCGCTTCAAGTTCAGTCTACAAATTAGTTTCGATCAAGATGTAGATGTAACATATAAATACTAAAATGATCAGCCACATGTCATTCTCCACATTCCTTTTATTCCTTTTTTTCAAGCGTTAAACTAATCCTTGAGATTAATTTTCTTGTTCATATTGCATAGTTGCTGTTTCTTCCAAGTCTGTGTACACCACTCAGTGCTGCCATCTGCTAATATTCTAAGTGTACTCTATTTACAGTAAATTCTCCTGCTAATGTCCAGAAATGGGAAGATATTCGAGCCAAGAGAGAACGTACGTATCAATGGTTCTTTGATTTTGTTAATTACATTTAATTGAATTGTCGTCAGTTTTTTTATTATTAGATTAAGACGTTGTAATAGCTCTTTTGAAGTCCCAAAACCCATTACCTCATTTTCACAGGTATGGTTTTTCCTTGCTGAAAACTTGAACACTGCACTGAGTCTGAGTTACCGCATGTCTGAGTTAAAACACGTCTGAAGGACCTGGCCGAATAAGTTGTTATTTTGTTTGGGTTGAATGAACTAAATGTAGAATTAAATTAATTTTAATGGACTTCCATAAAAATTAGCTAAGTGCTTGAAAAACGATACCACTTGAAAGAGAATATCTTTCATACTGAAACTTACAGACAATAAATGTAATAATATTTAGAAGATTTTTAGAAGGTTTTCCGGCTTAGAATAACGTTTATTAAGTTTAAAACATTCTATTACTTTAGAAGAAAGAAGGGCCACTAATCGCATATTCATTAAAATGTTAAGAGTCAAATGTTTTGTTAAGTACCGGAAATATAGATTAGCACAGTGTATATTTGTATTCAGTTAATATTTTTTTGTAAAATTAATTTCTTCAAGAGAAATGAGCAGAAACAAGCCACATATACATTTATTGATTCACTAATGTTTTAATGAAGTCGTGTGTAAGTGTTGCGAATGATGCTTATGGAATATGAAATTTTGCTTTTAAAAATAGCTGACCAATCAATCACAATTGGTTGGTCTTAAATTGACTAACACCTTCTTAATACATAAATAAAACATAAAAGATATGTAAACCATGTACATGTTAAAAAGTTATTTCTTGATCATAACATTGTCGCTGATTTTCCCATGTAAGTCTGTAATGATGGATGAGAAAATCTGTATTGGCAGGTTTATACATTGGATAGGACACTTATCTCATTCATGCTACCAAAAATACATTTTTTTATGTTACCCATAACGTCTACAGATATCCTTGATTGACATTCCAATAGTAGTATTTAATGGGTGCGTGTTAGGGGGAAGTTCAGTTTACTAATTTTCTTGATCCTACATTGAATCAATCCAAGTGAAGCATCATAGTCTAGATCCTTAAGTATTTTTTATATCCATAACATTTTCCACCTCTTTCATGATTAAATCTCACAGGGGGCGTTTTTTCCGGAGAATGAAAGATGTAGATCACATATCAGTTTTACCTTGTGTCCGGCTCTAGACAAATAACTAACTACTGTTGTGCTTCTATCGCCTCCAAAAGTTGTTGAAAAATACTTATCCCGACTTTCTCCCTTAAGATAATTAAATTATTGTTTCAAGCCAAAGATTCAATGCCCATGGACCTCTTGTTATTGACTATTGCTTTTAAATTTGAATTACAAGCAACCTTTGCTTATGCTGCTTATTGGACGGAAAGTTACCGTTAATGCACATTCGAAACACTTTAAGCTTATTTGAAGGAGTGGAAAACAAGCTCCATTTTTATTTGGAGTCTCTTGATAACGAGGAGACTCGGTATTGAAGTACTGGCTTGCTTTTCTAAGCCGCTAGTCTCAAGAGACTGGATATAATTCCAGGTGAATTAAATTGGTGACTATGACTGGGTTCTCGTTGTATATCAACAAACCATACATATTAATTTTAGCATTTTGGATAATGGTTTTACATTCTTTATTTGAAGAGTTGTACGCTCTCGTTTCTATCCCTAAACAGGAAGCTTTTATTATTTCAATCACAAGTTAATATGCTTTGCTCCTCGCTGGAATGAAGTAATGTGTATTTAAAACAAAAACTAAAAACTGGCGGCAATTTAATTATGAATTGTTTCAAAATATAAAGACATAGTTTTTCATAGAGAATGCATTGTAGATTCGATATCCAAACTAAACACAGTACCATAAATACAAACATTGAACAATGGTTTTACGGTACCTATATGTGAGGAAATTAGAATCCTGTTTAACCTTCTCATTTCGTATATATATTTAATTTAATTTTCCATATTTCTTGATAAAAATTTATTGTCCCTTGGATTGGTTTAGTAATTGTGTGTTGGCCATCAGTCGAGACAAATGTATTTGGTAATCTGTATTGTATTTTCAGATACTCACTTTGATCCTCCAACTGAGCACGGTGGTCATCATTAACAGTTTTGATTATCTAGGAAAATGTGTGGCGTTAATAGTTTAGACAGTAATTTGTTGCCGTTTTTTAACACCAGATGTCAACGTTTTGTCAATTCCTTATTAGTATGATCTTGATTTGTTATAACTCGATTTGTAGAAAGTAAATATATCACTTGAATATTGCACATGTATTGCTGTTGATATTTTACGTTCAGTGAAATTGTCCAGTTTCCGAATAATTCAGTAGACTAGCAATATGCAAATACCCATGCTTTTTATAAGCCCTTGTCATATGAAATCGTGTACGTTTTCGTTTTGAGCATTTAACATTTTTGCAAGAAATTAAAATTACTGAAATATTAATGAGTTTCCAATTAGCTGACTTAGTCAAACACAGATATTTTGGGCGTTATAGAAACTACTAAGTAGCCATGTGATAATATGAGAATTTCTATAAACTAGAAACTATCATCTGATTTAAAACAACATCAAGGTTATTTAAATAACTTAAATGGTTTTCTTTGGTCAGAAGACAATTTCTAAAGTCAGCAAACATTTTTTCTTCCAAGCGGTCAACTTTTATATTACAACTTTATTGTGCCTCTGAATATAATAATTTAAATACAAAAGCAACCTTATGGTAATCGGAAACTGTTATACTGTACATAGAAAGTACAAAAGGATTTGACCATTTATCTTTATTATGGCGTCTGTGGGTGATCCTTAATTTCCGATGTGCCCTGTTACTACAATTTGAGAAATAGCAAAGCTCTCCATCCACTGGACCTCGCGCATGTAGAAAATTCAAATGTGCGATACAGACATTAGTCACATAACTGAATTTATTAAATTACACGAAATATCCGCACCTTCTACATCAAGACTTTAACAGAAAAGAACAATCGGTTTTAGAAAAAAACATTTATTTTCCTGAAACATTTTACATGGTGGACTAGAACTACAAACTCAGCACACTTTAATAAAGATTACAAAAAACTACAAGAACGGCGCAGTTAATTAAAATAGCCTTTGCCTTTCCTGCAAGTATACGTGTCTTTGTTCAAAACTATGAGGTCTTTTAAACCACCATTTTCTATCGACCAAAATTGTTTAATTATTAAGTAAAGGAAGAAATCGCTTATATAAATTTGAATATGCTATTTTAGCAGCAGTCTTTATTACACGACTGAAATGCTCATCTCGTTAACGAGTTAGTGAAAATGTCTGGCGCGGATTATGATTACACATTCTGGTAGTTGGATCCGCACGTCGATATCGTTGAATTGCGTTGCACTATTCCGCCATTTTATTATGCCCTTGAAGAAATCGTAGACTACACAGTCAACTCCCACTATAATAAAGTCGCTTATAACTACGATTAATCACTGAATTGCTCGTAGCTTATAACGAATACCTTGCTTATTACGAAGTGACCCTGTGGTCCCGCCAAACCTTATAGCGAACATCTTCTATAGCGAAGTATTTCTGGTGGTCCCTTCAACTTCGTTATAGCGGGAGTTGACTGTATAAACTTTTCGTACCCGTATTATCAATTCAACTTGAATGCCAAGAAAGCGCTAAACATAAACATATCTTATTATTTGAAATAAGGCGATGGTCTCTGCTAGGAGTATTTAATCTAATTAAATACTCCAGAGGTCTCTGTCATCGCTCTACCCGTAACCTTGTATTTTATTGCACTTTTTGCATAATACATTTTTTCTATATAGATATATTAAGGCCTATCTTTATATTATTTAGAAATATCTCCTTACCTAATGATTAATTGTCATCTAAGATAGTTGTTTTAAGTTGAGACTTATAAGAAACGATAAAAGTTTATTGGCGCATACAAATTTAATTGTTGACTAGCCTCATATTTAGCTTATTGAAACTAAAATAGGCCTACGTGTTTTTTATTCAATGTTTTGCATTGGTGTCATCTCGGAAATCCATAAATACTCCAAAAACATACTGTGAGCGCCATATATACCACATAGGCCTACCTGCATATAGGACACAAGTATGGAAGTAACTTCCATTGATATGAGTTACGTTATTATATTGTCCAAGGTTTAGTGCCGTCATAGACGCCTTTTTGAGTACAGCTGTACAGGGATGCAAAAACATGTCGATGATGGATATAAAATGTACCAATCTTGCGTCACATAATAATAATACTCGGAGTCATTAAAATGATTAATATATATATACTTGTGATTAGGAGACTTTGGATCAATGCCATTTTTTATGTCTCGATACTGCGCACAAAAAAACGTCAGCCAATTAACGTACCAGTTGCGGCAAGCAAAGTTTCTTTGTTTTAAATGTTTTATCTTGAAATAATCAATGCTGTAATTGTGGAATGTGTTTAAGCATCGATCATAATACTGTGCTTTGATGACTGTGTCCATTCTCAAGTTCAGATTTGCCGTTCACTAGACTCTGACCTCGAAGGTTCGTGTCACTGAGACCAACTAGTGTTTTACTAATTTCCCACAGTCGGTGTGCTGCTACGTCATCTAGTCCTGCTGCAGCCGTTTCTGTTTCTTTGCAATCACTGAAAAGTTAATTTTTTGAATAAAAATTATGATTTAACTTGTAGTCTAACTTCATTGGTTTCAGCACCAGATAACATATTTTTGAAAATTCAAACAACCAGGTTCGAAATTAACCCAAAAGTAAAATAGGCCAGAAAATATGTATAAATTTAAAATTTACCAATAATATTTCCCTGAAACGTTCTCCAGTTCCTCAGCAACGGCACAGTATATTGTTGTTTGTGCTCCTTGTCTTGGATTTTTTAACAAGACCCACTGTACTGGCATTAACAGTGGAAATATCAAATATTTCATTATTGGACGTTTAAGTACGGCCATATATCTACCTATTTCTGTCCGCACCACTCCGGGATGAACAAAATACGTTGATATACCCATTCCTAAAATATAAGGCAAATTTCATAGCTGTAAGTCTGTAAAACTGGTTCTGTCCATAATCCAAGTATCCGACATATCATACTTATTTACAGATATATAACGCTTAATAGATATTTTATATCTATATCACCCGACAGAGTCATTTATATTAAAATATTCGATTAGTTAATTTTCCTTTGATTTTATTAGGTTTAATGGGGCATTAAAATTTGCATTCAATATGGCCTTAAACAAGCTCGTAATCATAAAAAAATATGTAGTAGTGATAAAATATAACTTGATGAAATTTTGATTTTCAATTAAATCAATTAATGTATTGTTTTCATTTATTCTTATTTATGGTTAGCTAATCAATAATATCTGCGTTCTTATATTTATAATAAATAATTTCTGCTAGCATTGAGTTAAATATCTCGAAGCAGCTGTGTGTTGGTTTTTATGAAAAAACTCGTAGATCAGGCAGGAATGCCTTATGTCATTATAAGTCGATTCAAACTGGCTGTAAAGTTGATATTTTAAGCTTAGTTAGATCATTAATCAACCTTCATTACTGTTCAGGTTGTCTATGTCTGTCTGGCATGGCATTACAACTACTGCTCCTATATCTCTCTATACATACATGTAGTTTTACAATCGGACAAGTTTTTTTCTCTCGGTATATCAGTGAATATGTGTATTCCTCTACATTAACAAATTCGAATATACAATTAGGGAATGTCGATTGATAAAAAATAGATTTTTGTATAGGGTATTCATATTTAATTGTTCCATTACTTAAGTCCACAATAACAAAATCATTTATGATGGGTATGCACTAATATAATGTAAACGTATGTGGGATAAATCTTTATGACGCTTCTAATGAATAACTTGCACTTATACATCGTACAGCTGTATTAACTTCTGCTAATATTACTCTATAAGCCCTCAACATCACGCATGAGAGGTTTGTTTTACCTAGAGCTACACCTTGCTGGCTTACCTCTTGTTCTTCTCGACATTTCCCGCGCAAAAAGTACGTTAGCGAGTTTGCTTTGGGCGTATGCATATGCTGGCACATAATTTTTCTCGCTCATCAGATCGTCAAATTTTATCTCGCCCCATTTATAGCCAATAGATGTGACGTTTATAACGCGACTGGGTGTCGATTTTTTAAGTAAATCGAATAGTAAATTTGTCAGGAGGAAGTGACCTGAAAAATAGCAGAAAAAAAATTATATAATTTCACAAAAAAGACTTCCTATAGTGTTTGATAAGAATATCTAAATTCATAATTGAGATAATGTACCTGGCTTAAAGGGAAGCGGGCTAATTCCCCGAGGAAAACTCCTATGGACAAAGGAGTTAGGTTAGTTTAGTGTTGGATTTTCACAATTTTCCATTGGGAATTCGGTAGCTAAAAATTCGCTATATAAGGGGCCGTCGCCATTTTTCTCACGAATATTAATTTCAATCCTTTTTGTGGTTAATTTTACTAATAGGCAACGGTACTCGGCAAGCGTTAGAATTCAACCCTGACCCCTCCCACGCTTTATGTGTACTTTATTATGCTTTAATTTCACGCTTTTGTTAAAGACATATTTCTACACAAGTCGATGAGAGAATACATACAATTAATACCACTCTAAATCAACAATCTTAACACTCTGGAATGTCTCGTAAGAAAACCACCCCCATTAGCAGAAACTATTGAATATTCACCGTTTGAGATCTTTATTCATAAACCATGTCATTCACCAAATCGTGAAGGTGTAAATGTTTTGATATAAAGGCCATTACCGGATAATTCATTGAGTTTCAAATGTCATTCGGTCGTGATAAACAACTAACCGATGAGACCCTTGAACTTATAGAATTATAATTATTTTGTGTCTTAGTCCCATGCAAAATAAATTTAACTCTGTTAATTTTAGTTATTATATTGTCAGGCTTTGTTAAATCTATATCTTGATCGAAAAAAAGACTGAAATTGGAAGCGAACCCAGGACGGAAGAATAAGTAAGCACATATCCGGTTTTATTTTACGTCACATTTTATTTTACTTGGCCGAATTTAAGGACAAGAATATTGCCAAAAGCTTACGATCAATAAATACGAGTATGTGGATTATGTGATACACGCCGCGCAGTAAACCAGGGAGTTGTAATAGAACTGACTCTTTTGACCTGAATCCATTTGGATAGTAAACAAACTATTGCCTGTCATTTCGTCATTTCAAATTCGAGTTTTAGGCTACTGCCAAATTATCACTAACTGCCAAAAATGTTACTGTATGTCATCGACATTGTCTATAAAATTAGATCTGGGCCGGCACCATTTTTGATGATGACGAAGACCACAGCCACTCAGTATCCGTTGAATCAAATAACACTCTAACAAAATGAACTGTAATATATATTATAACATAACGTCTTATGTTTTGTCTTTATACCACATAAACAGTTTTTTATGACGGCCACTGTGCATACTTGCCCCAAATGAAAAATAGCCTAACAAAACGAGCATAGGCCACATTATTCTTGAGAAGTGAACATAATTTTATTGACATTCTTTCTGTCGATTTTTTAAATAATGAGGCTCAACAAGTCTGCTTCAATGAAAATACTTGTTTCACGCGAGGATATATATCTGTCACACGAAAAACATAGACGTAAATCTTTTGAATGTATTCCGTATAAATGACTTTTGTCATCCGTTGATGAATTATCGGTTCTAGGACAAAATTTGTTGGTCCTTAAGTAATGTTTTGTTGTCAATAGATTGTTTGTTTTGTATAAATAGCGAGCGCCAGTTCCTTTATAACGAAGCATGTTATAACTGCTAAAGATCGTGTACATTGTAAGAACGTCTATTGCTCGCTAATATGTATTTATCCTATGAAAACAGGTCAAACAATTGTCGAAAATTCGAGCCTACTGGACTTGTTTGTAGTGTGGGGGCTACATAATTCTCGGATCCACGCACTCAGCACATTGGAGAGATTTAGGATTCCCCTAACATTTTTCAGATTTTTTACTTTATTAGATGCATTTGAAGGATTCTATGGTATTCATTACCTGTAGATTTGAGGTTGCTTCCCCGCGGGCACATTTTATATATCAATTATTTCGGGCTGAGAGAATAGCATACAATTATTTGGTATATCTCATCAGGGAGGTGATAGTCTATATCTATAAGTTCTATATCTATAAGTTCCATGGGGATAGTAAGGGCTGCGTTATCGATAAAGTAAAAATACTAATTCATTACATCTGAGGTGTTAACAATTATTTTCATTTCAGTATTAATTATCGCTGTACCTAAATGGTTAACGCCAATTTGCATCTCAAACCCATCATCAGTCAAAACGCGTGGACACCACATTACACCAGCATTGTTTATCAATATATTGACTTTAACTTCATCTGTAAAATAACATAATAAACTATGTTTCATTCATATTTTTTTCAAAATCTGTAATTATATTAAGTCAAAATCTATATTTGGGATAAAATTCAGTTTTCTTCTTTCCTTTAAAAGTCTTGCATCTCAATATATTTTATCGTAATTTCTAAAGTCATGCAATATGTGTTCATGCAACGCCACAGAAATGTGTTATTGCCATTACTCTACATTACAAATAATAGCTATTATTATACAATCAAGTCTTATTTTCAATCAGTGAAATTAAATAATTGGTTATTAACGGCAAAAAAGTAATCAGTCACATTGTAAACCCACCACAGCCAGAGTAACTACTCAATTCGAAGAGAATTGTTTCGATTCCAAGATTATGTTATGAGTCTCAAGATGGGCAACTGGTGTCTAAAAAGGCTTCTCTTGTATATGCGCCAACACATTATTTTAATTTCGTATTTCATGTGGCGCCAGAATGGCGTAGAAACTTAAGAATGTTAGAAGAAAACATTTTGAATAAGAATTCTGATGTTGGTTTACATCAAACTTTGCATTCCCGTTAGTTTCGATAATGTAGAAGTGCAAATATTTATTAAATGATTAACCTTAATAGGCTATATAAAATGAGTCATTTTTGGGATCTGAGTCTCTGTAAAGAGATATCTTACTTTTGCAAAATTGGAACAGAATTACCTATTCAGTTCAATTCTTGAAAATAAAATATAAATCCCGGGATATAAATACATCGAGATTTCACTTGTAAATACTTACTTGCTAAAATCTGTTTGACAAAGTTGCGGATTGACTGGAGATTTGCTAAATCTAGTCTATAGAAGGTGACGTCATTTGATCCGGTGGCTGCTTTGATCTCGTCAACCGCATCGTTTGCTTTAATCGTATCTCTACACGCCAAAATAACACGAGCGCCTGCAAAGTATATATCGAATAACTAACTTATTTATGTTTTGAATAATAATTGAATATTATTTGGCCTCTATTCCCTGCTTGATTACCGGGCGTAAGACCACTATTTCAAGCGATTTGAGTGAGCTGTCGGAGATCTAAAGAACATTTTAGATATAACAGATTAGGCATGGTATACTGATGTGGGCACATAAGTAAAGATGTGTTAATTATTTTATGCAATTTGATTTTGTTTTAATAAGGGTATTTTTGAGTTAATCCAGTCATTTTTTGTCCGGGAACTATTGCCGGAGGAGGGGGTCCAACATAAATGGTGGTTTGTCTATCAATTGCTACAGTCGCATCTCGCTACCTTGTGGGAAAACCTACGTTTTTAAATTTAATTTTGATATGGAGCGGGGTATGTAAGAAGCATGTTGAAATATTCGGGCCAAATCAGGGTCTAACAGTTGCAAACTTCTTACTAAACTTGACTTATGTACTATGGTTAACTGAAGGTTCTGTTATAGTGGTCTGAGCCCATCTTCAATAAATGGATGAAGACACGTGAATTTTTTTCGACGAAAATTGCTTAAAAATAACATGACCACTTCTTAATTTACTGGGCTGTGAATAAATAGCATATACGATTTGCCATATGTGATTTGTTAACATTAACCATAGATGTATCATGCGTAGAGTGGAACCTTTTGCTAAAAGTTAAATTCAACTTTCCAAATATGAATATATCAGGGAGGTGGGTTATATTTAACATACATGTCTTATCAAATATTGTGTGTGACACATTGGTGTTAAATTTCATCAAAAGCTTTGAATGTTGACTTTTATAAGCAGGAAGATAGCACTGGAAACACAGACACCCTGAAATGTGTCGTAGCACATTCCAACTTTGCCACCATATATATATCACTCAGCATTTAATAATTTCCACATTAGCGCTTAAAATAAAATAATTGGATGCAAATTGAACTTGGGTTAAATTAAACTTAAGAAAATGTAAAAAAGCTGTTACTATGCCTGTTATGTATATATTGAATCTGGGATAAAAAATGTATTTTACAAGTATTACCGGTACTCCATGTTAAGATATGATATCGATGTCTAATAACCATTTAAACCCATTGAATACTATAATATTCCATGGTGTGTGACTTGCGGGGTAATTTGTAAGATAGTTTGAATATTGAGTTTAAATATAATTTTATTTCTAGGTGCGTTTATGAAAGTGTAATAAAGAGTAACCTGCAGAAAATTAGGCTATTCAGATATTTTTGGTATTCATAATTGTACTTTTCGGTTTCGCATGTGTGTTTTAGTTTTATCAAGCAAATATTGAATTATACTGACAATATATTTACAAATGATTACATTTCACAGTTACGCGAGAAAATAATAAAGATAGTATTTCTACAAGGTTTCGCGTCTTACCAAGTCCATAAAAATGTCTGTTTTCTTATGGTATTTGCAAACTTCTATACTTATTTATTTATGACGTCTCGTTGAATGTTTATGTATTTCTATTAAATATTTATTCGCCATAAAACCACAATCTTGTATTATTAATTAGCCGAAGTGGCAAGTGTTGTAGGAACTTATCCGAAACAACCTTGTGTTCCGTTAATGCAACATTCCTGAAATAATGTACTTAATAATCCCTCTTAATTAATATCCGCCTGCTTATACAAACACGAAGGTATATATGCGTTTGTCGTATATCTGTAGGGGAATTAGTCAAAAACATATAATGTATGCACATCAGAAAACAATCGAAACCGCTAAAAATAATGTTTTATTAGAAAAACGTTATTGTATGCAAAACCACATCGTAAAAACACAAATTACATAAAGTTTTATAAAGGATATATGAAATAAGAATCAAGTAGCTAAAATATAACTTAAAATAATTCCTGTTAGTAAAAATAAAAGTCAAGATAACCATAACTAAATTGATATACGTTTTATCAGGTCTATAAAACAAGCTCAAGAACTTAAGGAATGCTCGTTTAGTGTAGAATCAGTAGTGATGTTGCTTTTCCGTGATTTCAGCAGTAAATCTAATCCAAAGAATTTCATACAGATTTTATAGACATCACAAATCAAATCCCTTATGATAACACGCACAAATCTATTTCGCCCTTCGACCTTGATCTAATTAAACATGTTATGGAATATGCATGGAAGTTAAGAATTGTTCAACGCATGGACTTCTCTTTTGAAAACGATTTTAATATCACTTGAACGTTTGACGTAAGTTGAACTGTTTATTGAACTATCCTACCTCTCGACGCCAGGTCCAACGCCACCTCTTTTCCAATTCCGGTATTAGCCCCTGTGATGATTACTGTTTGGCCGTCTATTCTTGATTGACTCTTGTAATACTCTCCGCCCATATACTTTCTTAAATTGGAAAGAGTAATCAAAATAAGAAAAATATTGTTATTTATTGAGGATGGTTAAACGAGTGTAAATTCAACCATTTTTAACCTTTTCCAGTTTAACATTCCAAAAATATGCAACAAGGACCGATTATGGATGTGTTAAAATTTGTGAATTTGATTAATTAAGATTTTAAAATAATAAGTTTTATTGTCCGATTAAGCAATTATCAAACGCTTGATTTCAAACATTCCTTGAAGTTACTTTGGTATAATACAAATTGGTAATTATATGATTTCCAGGCGAGACGAAAAGTTACATCAATAATGCTTCTGGATTGAAAGTTGTTTACCATCAAATGTTTTTGCTCGATGAACCATATATTTACAACTTGAAGCAAATAATCCCCAGACCATATAGCTTAAGATAATTGCTTAGAAGTAAGGGCATTCAGTTCACAACATCCTTTACAATTTAGCGCGTATTTTTTAGAAGTAAAAGAAATAATAATAAGTTTACATCAGCTAGTCGTAAAACACCACTTATATAGGCCGGCTTTGAATAACATTCTTTACGAAGATGCACTTTGTATACAATTTGTTTATTTTTTGCAATTCCTTTTTAGTTAGTATTATTGTTCAGTATGTTTTTTTCAGGGTCCAACTTTAACTCGAAATATTAAATGTCAGTTTTTTTAAACACTGACCCTTGGAAACGCAACGTCATTACACTTTGAAAGGTGACAAAAGTGAAATTGACGTTCAGGAACATTTTAAAAAAAAAGTTTGGTGAATTTAGTTTGTTTAATGTATCGTCTTTGGAGGATTACTCATTCCATAAAGCATTGCACATAACCTTCAAAACACAATTTGACTATACTCTATGGCTGGGACACTCTAGCTGCATCCCTCAGTCTACGGTATATCACGCCAATATCACTAACAATTTCGATTTTCTAATGGCTTTTCTCATCATAATCGCGATAATATATAATAGACCACAACGCAATGTGAACAACAATTAGTTGTTCACATGTTTCACAGTTGAGTCGCATATTTCACAGTTGAGTCGCATATTTCGAAACCTTCATTGTGTATATTTTTAATAACAAATGTTTGCTTTATTTCTGATGTTATGCTTCCAAATTGGCACCGCCAAACATAAATAATGTATTCCTTTCAAAAATATATTTATGCTTACGATTGATTAAGATGTTAGAATAATCATTATTTTAGTGACGCCGCGCATAGTATACAAAATTGTGATTTATATAAGACCTAATGAAATTTCCGAGATCGCTTTAGGACCATAACAATATAAAGGAAAATTATCCTATTACTAATATTTTCCCAGATTTTCTATATTATTTGAATTCAATATGGATATAATGATTGATCGTTTACGTTCGACATCCACCTACTACGCCTACGCGTTATAATACTAATAAAGCGTAGGTAAGGTTTTTTATTTCTTGGTCATTCTGAGTTATCGATTCTTCTAGTCTACTAAAATTGCTGTGTCTAATGGTATTTGGGGGTAAACCTCTAAAGGCGATATAATTTTTACCGCATTTCACAGCTTATGGCATACTTGAAGGTTATCCAAATCAATCAGGAATATCAAGAAAAATTAAATAGTTTTGATTAAAACCATTTCAACCATTGACTAGTAAATGGTTGAAACTTTTACTCATGGCCTATTGACGCTTTAGTTTCTCAAGTAGCCAGTTCATTATGATACTGACATTCTTTACCCCGTTAGTTTAATTTGCATCAAAAACGCTATTCTGCAAAATTGGTCAAGTTGGCCTATTTAGTGTATTAATGCGTCTCAAACGCATTGAAACTCTTCTAGATCAATAATAGAAAGGAATCTAATTTAGTGCATACTGTAAGATCTACAATATATTTCGTGGCAGAATAATTTTGAATTATAAACCGTATTAAAATTCCATTTATTTTGGTAAAAATTATTGTAAATACTATTTTTCGTATAGCTTAATAATGAAATATCATAATATTGAAATATTATGCCAAATATTAATAATGTGTATTGTTTTTTATGAGTAGTAATTGTACTTACTTTGTGAAGAAAATCACAATAGTCACCATCAGCAATACAATTCCTGCGGAACATAATTCGTATAAAGTCATGTTTTGTAACGTTTGTTCTTGATTCTACCATGCCACAGCTTTCATAATCAAAGTTTGTCGACTGTCATTAAAATTGTACCTATCTCATAAATATTCGCGTCCACTTTATTATTACCCTGTTTAAATTAAAACACAGTGACCATTGGCTGAGAAAAATCTTTCCGTGATGGCATGGATGGCGCTAATAATTGAAGTCTTGTTCGTTAGCAACTCCGTACGTGTTGTAAACCAGCAGTGTATCTCACGCTACACGCTCGCGCCTTTTATAAGACATAGATTCGGTCAATAAATACTTTATTACGATAACTAAAGTTAACTAAAACAATGTGTCGCGGAATTATATAGTTATTTGCCCTTTTTACATTTACTCTCAGTGTATAAACAAGTTTACTTTTGGTATTTATGACGTAAAACGCATGAGTGCGTTCACAAGTGCCATTTTCTTTAAGTTAATTAGCCACTGTAAATATATTCGTTTATGGCGGTTATTTAGGCAAAACCAAGTAAGGCAAAGGTTGCACAGCGCTGCAAAAAAATATATTTCGCTTATTATTTTGTCTTACTTTGGATCCTATGGTAATTACCTCTAACAATTAATCATAAAAGCTTACTCTAAGGGTCCAGTGTATTTTATAAAACGCTGTACGAGGAGGTTTGACGTCTGTGATAAATGTCTCATTCCATATTTTTACAAGTGATTTAACCGTTGACAATTTCAATAGAAAAGCTATGCTTAGAATAAAAAATAGTGCAATTTAGAGTGATTTTTGTGTTGGACAAATGTGACCGGCAAGTTGTACACGCAATTAATTACCACTAATAGATTTGATCCGGTAGTGGTTGCATTACCCTAAAAACAATATTGGTTTTTTTTCTGATATCGAAATTACAAATTAAGGCGAAGCGATATTTTTCAAATAATAACTCACTTGAATCTTACGTTCTCAAACTACGATATTTTAAATAAATATTTAACAGACTTTAGTTTTACTCAACAAATTAATATGGTCCCAGAAGGTGACACGTACCTTGGGTAACGGTTTATTCCCATTTTGTCCCTTTCCAATTTGCCCCCGAGACATTTCGCCCCTATTTTCCCCATTTCGCCCCTTCCCAGTTTGCCCCTTCGCATATCGCCCCATTCCCATTTCGCGTTTCCCATTTTATCGCGCCAAATTTCGATTTTGCCGCATCGCTATTTCGCCCAATATTCCCATCTCGCCCCATTTTCATTTCGCCCTTTTCCCACTTTGACCATCCCTTTTTGCCACTTTGTCCATTTCACCCAATTTCCATTTTACTGCACCTTATTAACAATTTATTGCACCTTTTTATTTCCCATTTCCTACTCGTCATATACCGGTATTGCAGAGATGCTATAGATAAGCATTACCGAATATGACGGGTACAAATTTTGTTTCTTTTATTGGAAACCCAGGGCAAAACAGGCAAGATATCAAGCATATGGCCAGTGATATTTGTAGGACTAAATACCAGGTTTATAATTAAAACGGTGGATATTGAGGTCGAAATGAAAATGGGGGAATGGTAATGGGCCAAATTGAAATAGGGCGAAAGGGTGAGGGGCAAAACGGAAATGGGCCAAATGGGATCGGGTAGAGAGGCCAAATGGTGAGGGGTAAAATGGGAAAAGGGCGAAATGGCGTAAGGGCAAAATGCAATGGGGCGTATCAAGAAAGGGTGAAATGGGAAAAGGGCGAGAGATCGAGGTGACAAAGAGCGAAATGGGAATTAAATGGAGGCGAGATGGCGAGGGGCGAATTAAGAGGGGCGAAATGGGAAGACACTCAGGAAACAGTCCATTTGCCTCGTGTCCGCCGTATGCCACATAAAGTATTCTCACTGCGTGTAACGAGCTCTTTATCAAAACCTAGCATTTTTTTTCGCATTTTTTTTCGAATTTCTAGCTGTTATTACGTACCTTTATAACACAGTAAAAATCTGAATCCCTTGAACTTGTGTATAAAACTATCTATTTTAGAAATGATTAGGATTCGAATTGGGTTAGATGTCAAACCTATATAAAACCTGTCTCGAAGACAATGCGGTTGACAAGAAAAAGAAAAGAAGACATGAAACCACAAACGTTATTATTTATTTACATTTTATAATCCAAACAAACCATCCGCAAGACTGATATTCCTAAACAAAGAAATTAAGAGCGTAGACCTGTCTAATTTGAAGCGCCCTCTTGTGAACCACAGACCCCAGAGTTCAGGCTTAATCCGCAGTTTCCACAAGTCGGAGAGCGTTGTTTTCTATCGGCTGTAGCTGGTCTCCTTCTGCGCATGCGCCTGTAATGTAAATGAACAAGACGTAAACAGATAACACGTGTAGGCTAAAACCCTACCCCTACCCTAACCCTTACCCCAACTTTGTCTGCTGCTATAAGATATATTTTTATATATTATATATTTTTATAAGTTGAAAGGGCGACAGTGATTTCCGCATAAGTCATTTACATCCGGAAATCCAGCTACGGCCGATAGAAAACAACGATCTCTGTAACTGGCGTAAGTTGTCAGATTGTCATTGATTCTGTGTATTTTAAGTTCTTAATCTTACCTGGTGTTGACATTTCCAAACTCTTGCATCAACTCGTTGCCCGTTCTTCATTTTCTTTTTTCTCTGACCGATCCGGCAAGCAGTGACTAAAAAGTGCGTGTTTTGTTTTATTAGTGCTCAAAGACTGAGCCGAGAGGCTCCTGAGCTGAGCTGAATTACAATTAGTGAATAATCATGAATTTAGTCTAGTGGATTACATACTGATACAAATACAACAGACACGTCTCGCTCTCTAGTCTAGTCTACTCTGACTCTGATCTGACGAGTCCGAGTCGAGTCTGTGATTGTGAGTCTGACACGTCAATTTATTACCTGCTGGACCCTCCCTGGACCCTGGCCCTCCTGCCCCTGGTGGTTGGTTTTAAAAATACTTGTTTGTGATCTGAACTGTGCAGCAGGTAAGTTATTCCTAGTAATTTATAATTCCTTTAGACTCATTTTATGTAACAAAACTGACAATAAGAGTGAACAACTGTACTGTCACTCAACTGTCTTTGATTGATGGTCTCTCTGACTCTCTGCATATGCTTATGAGAATGATGTTAAATATATACTGAAAATATTTTTAAACGTTCAATTCTTCTTCGACTTGGAACTTGCGGTAAAAACTGCTGCGGAAACTGAAGAACTCGCATTTTCCAACATCTGCTTCAGCTTCTTTTGAGGATACAACACCTATCCATTCTTTGATTTTAGGCCTTGATTTGGCTTGTATAATTACATAATATTATAAGTTATCATTTTTTCCGTCTTATTTTACATGTAACCTGACAGTTAAACCAATCAAAAATGTAGATATGTTACTAGCCTTTAGTATTAAATCTAAAAAAACTCGTTATAGTATAAAGAGTATACTGGTACTGTAAGTGTCTGACATAAAAAATCTACTAAACTAGTATTTATAGTATCCTTTAGGGCAACTAAACACCATACAATAAATATTTCCATTTCTGGTATCCAAAACACAATCACCTTCCTCTTTCTCATGCAAAGCTGACCATGACATGTGTCTTTTATATTCCAAAAAATATGACAATCAGAGAATGCAACAAATTTTATGTTGTGCGAATGCTAAGTTACCTTCCGCAGTTAATTCTTCTTCTTCTATATATAATTGGCAAAACTTATTCGGTATCACGCCAATTCTCTAAACTGATGACATACTGGGAAAGATGACATACTGAGAATCTAACAAGACTGAAGACTGAATCAATCTAATTAAACTAATGTTTCCATTCTACAATTTGTTAGCATATTAGTTTTTTGCATATGCATATCTTTAAATTTATATTAATTGATAAAGTTGTGGTTATCATTCAACATCAATCTATAAAAATAAAAAATCTATAACATTTATAGTTATTTTTATCAATTATAAATAACAATCTATAAACTAAGCGAATGATTTTATCACTGAAAGCTGCTGTTTAAAAAGCCTCCATTTCATAATTAATGGAAAGTACTGAGAGTGCATTATTCTTTAAAATTAGGGTTATTTAATTAGCACTTTTTTCAAGTGGCTGCTACATACAAGGTACGACACTAATCATAGTCCACTAGTCCGACAATAGTGAAAATGTGAGGCAGCTGAAAATTTGAATGCAGTTTTCAGCTCTTAAAATAACTAAATTCTAGGATAGAAGAACACTTTTATTTTAATTCTATATAATTTTACTAATGTTATACTTTAACTGAACAGCCATGTGACTCCATCCTATTCCCATCTTCATCAATGTCAGATGAGTCAACACTCAGTTGGTGGACTGGTGTTTGAAAATTGTTGACATTTTCAGAGGCTCTCTACATTTTTATTATACATGTGGGCTTGTTTTAACTTATATTCACTCATTTCAAGTTTCACATCACAGAGTATAATAACAATCAAATGTGATTATGTTATTGTTTCTGATGCCATGCATTAGAGCAGAAAAAATGTTCTCATTACTTATAGCCGGTATAGTTGACTGGATGACTTGTTAATACAAAAATCATGCCCTTCTAGGATCCATAATTTAATTTTGAAGAACCTTTGCTCTACTAAACTTATAAAATCACTTTTAAGTAGTGAGCTTTATCTAGGGATGATTAAGGATGTAGAGTCCAAGCTAAGTATATACGTTTTATTTTATTTTTGAAGGAGATTATTAATGTAAATCCAGTTCTAAGCAGTAGTGACATCTGTAGAGAACTACAGATACTGACTCGTTTAAAAGCCGCGTACACTAACTACAGTTAATTTCCTCTTTAATGATTTTAATATAATAGAAGGCACATATCTTTGTTTTTAACCGACTATATAATAAACTAATACCAATATTCTGATTTTTCGAATATTTTAGAGCCCACATTCAGTTAAGTCGGAAGCTAAATATAGCCTCTATCCATCTTTTGTTTTGTAAACTGTTATTTGTCAATTATAATTGGGAACACTATTTAATTTGAGTACCGCATGTGTATTTATGTAAACGCACCAAATTATTGTTTAATGGTCGACTTCTGATCTTGAAATTAATTCTATCAGGGAGGTGAAATTTATTTCACCTCCCTGATTCTATATACAGGTCTAAATATCACAATTTTTACATCTTGTCTATGATTGAATACAGAACCTGACTGAAGCGCTGGTTATGGCTAATTTATAATTCATTAATTCATTAATTCAGGGATCCTTTCATTGTGACGCAAGTTTCTCGATCAATTTCTTCCTTCTTCGGGGATTAGGGGAATACCCGGTAGTGTAATTTGGCATTGGCATAACTTCTACGGGTCGGATATCCATGAAACCCATGTTTATATCATTGGTGTTTTCCCTGCAATGACATCCGTGCACTGTTAACGTCAGCCTTTTAGAAATTGTAACATTTTAAATTGGTCAGTTGGGAAATATTTTTAGGAAGTTTCATATTTGGTATGAGAAGTTTACTACGCAAGGAAAGAAAAGGTTTCGCCTGTGTTGGTTACTGTCACAAACGTTTCTTAAATTGTTGTTAAATTTGTTTGTTTATAATCGACATCTTTTGTAAGCTCATCTGCCTACCATGAAATTAGTGTACCAACCATTGAATAATTGTGGTAGACGTACCAGGTTACAAAATGATTAGTTCCTTATGATATGAAAACGAAGGGCATCATTTTACGGATAAATATCGATTTCGAAGATTTTCCGCAAAATTATTCTGTGAATTTGTCTTGTATTTTCGTATATAATGTATAATATATATCTAGGATAAGTGCAGTATAACCTGACAATGATTTTTTTGGGTTATCATGTTGTTAACTTCACTAGAACCAAATTGTTTATGAGGTCCCTGAACCGAAGATTTACTGTCATTGTTTTCCTTCTTATTGCATGTTTATATGTAAATTTCGAAAAATTGTGAAAAAAACTAATTTTAAGAGTTGTGAGGTATTAAAATCATACAAAATACCAGAAAAATACATTAGAAGGTAATAAGACGAGTATATCGTTCATTTCGCTCTTATGAGTCCGAATGGAGATACATTCAGAAAGCATGTTAGATAATTATGTCATCTCAGTTGTTTTTATGTCTTCCCGGTCAGGGGAGATATTAAGATGTATGTGCCGTGAGACGCAGTTGTCTTGATAACTCAAGAGATGCATAACAACATCCGAGAACTTCGCATGGTTTTCTATGTCATATCTCGGTATCAGATCTACGGTAATTTTATGTTCGATATCTTTTATTTATAACATCACGTCATAAAGGTTTAATTGTTCTACGCTAATTTTCTTTTGTAACCCGTGAATTTAAGTAATTTAATTTTGTGTTATGCGTTTTAACACTTCCGTCACGCTGGTAAATTTTGGCAATGGCTGAAAAATAATTACATGTACGGTATATTCAATTGTGGCAAATTCCAATTGGCAAACTTACAAGTTTATCCAAAATGAATTGGAGTTATCGAAATAG
The DNA here is from genome assembly GCA_036873915.1 of Tubulanus ruber. Taxonomy (NCBI): domain Eukaryota; kingdom Metazoa; phylum Nemertea; class Palaeonemertea; order Tubulaniformes; family Tubulanidae; genus Tubulanus; species Tubulanus ruber. The sequence goes on along the minus strand of JAYJLZ010022235.1, from coordinate 9,548 downwards.
TTCTTATGCGATCTTTACCAATTGTTACGCTGCACAGGATATCTGCTTGATATTATTATGCCGGGTAGTCATCTGTAAAAGAACATAGCTACTGCTTCATTTCCAGCAACCTAGATACACAGTGAAGCTATCTAAGCCCTGAGGCTTGTAGTTTTTAAGCTTTGTATAGTTCTTGGATCCTCCAATTCTATTACATTTTCATATCTCCCTGGCTTCTTACTACAACTACTTACTACTCACTGAAAGCCTGTTTTGGGGCTCAGTAATTTGTAATGAATCCTCGCTGTTCTTCGTATTGTAATGACTCGATTATCGCTCTCAGTATTCATTGCTTTTCAAGGTCACCTCTGCGTCATTGTATGTCTGAGTAACCGAGACAGTCTGCTGTTGCTTGGAAGCCTGTAATTTAAAAAAATGTCGTCTCACATACTGGGAATTATTGATTCTCATATCTGGAATGTTGTCTTGCTTTGGTTTCTCTAGCGTTGCTCTAATATATAACACGTGTTTGCTAGAAATTCAGTCGATCAAATATTTTACTTGTTTATTCAAAAATCACATTGTTTCTAGACTTTATTTCTGCATCTTCGGCTTATAAGGTCGGCGGATTACAATCTACGTTGTTCTAGTATCAAGTACAGATTGATCGCGTTGCTCGATGATTTTCTCTTAATGTTGACATGTCATGAATTATTTATCCCAGCCTCATTTGAAAATCAGAAGTGATAATTGAATTCCTGCATTAATGTCATCATATGTATCTGCTAAACAGTATAGACAATCTATGCAGCCATACAATTATATTGCATAAATTTCAACTGACCCAAATCTACAATAATTCTAATTTTCAAAGTTCAGATTACTTAAACCACAGGCGATAATTTGGTTATTTCTGCAGCATATGTTTTCTGTGAAGATTTTGGCCGATGAATCCCTATCAATGCAGATCGCTGGCCATATTTCTCGTTGCTGTACTCTAGTTATTAATTATATATTTGGCGTGGGAGCTTATGGAAATTGGTTGGCTGCCTACTTCCTGTGATGATGGTGATCTGTATCATAACGATCGGCTTTATGTTGGCTCGTTGGTTGCGACTAGAGTAGTAATGGTTTCAGTGAAGCAAATCCTTTTTTACACGCAATATTCCACCCAAAAGTCGCATCTTTAATGTAGTTTGTGGGACCTTGAGTAAATAAACCAGTCATCAGTGTGCTTTATGATAATTATTCCACTGTTTAGCTATAGTTAAAACTACAACACAGTAACATCTCAACGTTTCTTCTAGCCAAATGTAGCATTATTTATTGAACTATTTGACATAATATCAGTAAATACGTCTTTTGAAAGTTTAACTGTCTGTTTCTTAAGAATCTACATTTGAATGATATTGAGCCGTTCATATTCTTGATAATTCAGCCTGTTTTAAACCACATTTCGCCAGACTACCGATGACGGTGTTTGTCTGGTTATATGTAACTGGTCTTCGATTTATCCCTGGCACTGCTGCTGCTGGCTGGCTTCCGTCACCAGTGATCCAATCAATATATAGCAAAAATCACACACACATTCTCCATGTAGCTATGGAGATGCTGCAACTAGCACACATGTCACTGCTGTTACAATTGTTGCTGTAAACGGCAACTGAAGTGTGATTGGGATAAATATGATACAACCACTATTCTGGTTTGACGCTGTCCATTAAATTTTTCTCTCTGGTATAATATATGTTAAAGGAAATATGTGTTTACGTGAGATTATGGAATAATTTTGTGGTATACGTTATTGCGTATCATTCATGCAGGGATAAGATTCACAGCGTCAGTACTTATGGTTTTTTGAATGTTGGTATATAAAGGTTTTTGTGAATGTAACGGTATGTGTGAATTGATCCGAACATTTTTTATTGAATTAAGTTTTTTTCTATCTAAATTCAGAACAGAACCTAGTTCAACGAGTACGTATTATGCTGAATAATCAACCAAGATGGTATACCGTATTTCTATGTTTCGTGTTGGTATACTGGGTATGCTAGGTTGATACATGAAAACATGTTTTCGTAAAATGATTTTATTGTTTTGTTTCTAGACTTGTTTCAAAGCTATAGTTTAGTAATATAATCTTGGTTAGCTAAAACTTTCACACTTATTGCTTGTAGCAATACCTGCTTGGTTATTCCAGGGAGGTGATAGGGACCTATCACCTCCCTGGTTATTCTTATTTCAAAGAAAATTCCAATTGATATAAAAACGGTATTTTACAAAATGGCTTATTTGTTTGATTGAAATTATTAATCCTTTTGATGGAGCTGATTATATTGAGCGTTAAAGGACGAATTGTGAAATGCTATTTTTTATTTTTTTTAGATTACTACATAGGAGATGAAAGAGTTGCAGTGTCTGTCTGATGGGGCAGAAAGAGAGCTCACATGCAGCCCAAGGCTCCGATCTTCCCACAGTAAAGTCCGACTCCCAATTACCCACCCTTAAAACGTCTAGTAGTTTTGATAGTCTACGTTCTTCGTCATCAGGAAAACGCTTTCGACCGCCCTTGCAACGTTCTGCATCTTCACCAAAGCCTGTACCCCATACTCATCATTCACCTGTCCTTGTACCACGATCACCAACTACTCGTCCAAGATCTGTAAAAGTCGCCAAATCATCAAAAGATATAGGGGAACATAGCAATGCGTCCCTGAAAGCGTCATCTCAAGCATCAACTAAAGGTAACGGTAGCCCAAGACATCGCCCGACTTTAGTTAAACAAGCCACCATTCATGGATGCGAGACTTTTTCCAGTTCATCTGAATCAGTAAACCGAGGAGTTCAGAAGACTTCCGGCATCTTTAATAATGAGAACCCGGATAGCAGACGAGCCAGCGGAAAGTTACATCGTGCTGCGACGGTTGAGTGTGGTGGACTACATGATTATAGTAACGTAGAGATTTCTAGACCAGTAATACAAGTTATATTTGATTCTAATGATAAGAATAAAAGCCCGGATATGGAAACAAAATGTGGTATGGTCGGGGAGAAATCTAGAGATAAAAAGGATATATCAATTGATGATGACAACAGGTTTCCACCGTTTAAAGACCCGAGTTGTTCTCTGAAATCACCGGGTGACTCATTTTCACAAAATTCACCGAGGCAAAAATGCCAGTCTCCCAGTTTACCGTGGGAGCGACCTAGGTCACCGAGTGAAAAAACACCAACATCTCCTAGACATAAGATTGCCATGTCACCCAGCTCTCCTAGAGAACAAAAAGCTGTGTCACCGAAATCTCCTAAATTATGTCGGGACAAGTTTAGTAATCAGAAAGAATCAATAAAATTGAAAACTACAGTCGATGTAAAACAGGTGTCCGGTAGTAGTGCATTTACTAATAAAAAAATTATCGAAGACGCGAAAGGAATCTCACCGAAACCTAGCCCACCGAAAACGCCTGATAGCGGCGTAGGCAGTATACCCAGACCGGAGGGTAGAAAATCACTTCTTCAAGAAACTAAAGACTTGCATAGTTCCTCAGAAATGTCACCAGATTTAACGAGCGGATCAAGTACAGGTGACGAAGCTCTGACGTCGACTTCAGAGCCAAACTTGGTTTTATCCCAGTCCGATGGATATAAAGATCGGAAAGTTATTGAAACAATATGTGAATCGTTATCTAATGCAGATAGTACTGATAGTGGTATAAGTGCTAAGGAACAGTCTAGTCAGTCAGATTTTGAATCGGGGAATAGCCCTGCTGGTTCAAAACATCACAAAGTCTTCGCATCATATCCTATAGTTACGTCACGGGTGCTGATTGCGGACGACAAGAGCAATAGACCGAACCAAAGGACAAACTCGGGCACTTCTTATGACCCTGTTTTAATATTATCAGCCAATCCCTCAAACATGTCGCGTCGTGATAAAAATGATCTTTCTTCTTCACTGAGAAGTCATTCCATCTCGTGTCATGAAGACGCTTTTGTACATCCTCCTTCTGAAGAGTTCATAAGTGCTGGACCAAAATTTAGTAAATCTCTCGATTCGATGGAACAATATGGGAAGAAACTCTCCGCGCCGACTATTGAAAGGCAGATGTGTTATCTGGATGATTCAAAGGATGTCGAAAATATGGAGAGTAAGAGCCCGCGTAGTCGTTCGCCGTGTTTACGTTCACCAGCTAGTGATAGGGACAGGCGGTCACCGGTGTCTTATGAACGTGCATCTTCACGTTCACCTGTGTTTGACCGGGGGACAAAGCGCTCGCCTGGTGACCGATCCATAGCACGTTCTCCAGTATCTTTTGACCGCCGTTCTCCAGTGATGCTGAGCCTCCATAAGGATATACCTTTTGATCGCTCACCCTCTCCTAGTAAAGGTATCATTAAACCGATACCCGACCCTGTAAAGCGAATACCATCACCTAAATCTGTTGTTACTATCACTGGTGAGGTACTTGTAAATAAACCTCAACCTAGTTACCCACAAATGTCATCATCAACATATCCAGATCGCCCGTCATCGCCCAAGATTTCACCGTCACGTTTTAAGACTAGTCAATTTTTACAAATGAAAAGCCATTCTGTAGACATTCCTGACGTTATATCTACGCATCATCTCGAGGTTCAAGAAACAAAAAATCGCCGCTGTAGCGATGGCATGCAGCATCTTAGGCGCAGCCATGGGCGCAGTCAAGACGATTCAAGACTTTCATCACCTTCGAAGCGTGATCATCATCAGTATTCAAGTAGGACATTAGACTGCCCTAGGAATCGTCGACTACGTACTAGTGAAGTAGTTAGCAGTCGTTCGTTGGAGGATGTAAAGGGCGAGAGTACACGTAGTGCTTCCCCGATTAAGTCAATTCTAAAGAAACCTGGTCGTCGTGGATCCATCGAAGAGAACGTTGTTTTGCCTGAAAAAGTCCCTGATCAATTACAGTACCAACTACATCAGAAATTTGAAGGTTTGTAATGCTTAATATGCTTTGTGGCTTCATACTTTTTTAATTACTTCAGTACATGACGGAAGTTATTCGAGGTTTTTATCCAAGTTAAGGTTGACATCAAGCTTAAGAATTGCCCATTACTTCTTTGTGAAAGTACAATTTTTGATTGCTTTTAAAACAAACAAATTCCCAAATATAATCCTGATATTTGACGGGAGAAAACTGTGGTCACTATTTTGATACCAGAAACGTGGTGATGACGTAAGAAAAATCGATTTCATGGCTTCCTGATATAATTTCTGGTATTGTTTTCAATGTTATTTGATGTAGAGATCATGTTTACACTATCTTCGGATCATCAACTGCAATGGATTAAGGTTTCGTGTTTGGTTTTTGGGGAACGAAAACAGTATTTCCAGTAACAATCCGAGAATTAATAACAGTAAGAGAAAATAAAGAATATTACTTTAACAATGATGGACACAAGTTGAATATGGTACTGCGGATAACTGGCAAGCCCCGCCGATTCACTAAGTGTTTCCTCGTGTTTCCACGTATCCCTAGCTTCTATTGTCTCCATTACCAATTGAGATAAAATGAAAAGTACGATGCATTATTTTGGTTTGATTCATTAATTATGCTTATTATGGCAACCATCTTAAAAATCGTAAAAATCGCTACTCTTCCATCCTTTTCTGTGGGTTCATTTCAAATGCGGTATTTATGTTCTACAAAAGTACGATATTCGATTTCCTAAATTGCCGAATGGCAGCCCTTTTTTATTTTGATAACCAGTGATTTTACCATATAACTTGGAAAATGGTAAAAACTATGATTGCATTATGTATTACCCATTTATAGGAAACAACCCATGGGGAGTACTTGTGTTTCACACCTGGAGACCCAGGGAGTGTTGATTTTTAGTTACCGTACCTCTCTCATTCACGCAGCTAACAATAAGGAATTGAAATGCACACATTTGAGTTCAAACTGTAATTTGACACAAATTGTCACATAACTATAACTATTACACCTAGTTATTATATCCATGACTTGCGACCTTCACCTTGATCTTCAAAATATGAATATTTATGTTGATGATTTTTTTGCAGGTTACGTGTTAATACGGTGGCTATTATCCGCGTTGGATGAAGGCAACTATTTGTTTTATTTGTTATCGGAGCAGGATTTACGAGTAATGTGTGTTCAGTTTTGTACTCATCTTCTAGTCGCCGGTGTTCTACTTTCGTACGATGAACCTTCCAAACCAAAACAGTCGTTTCGGGTAAGTTTCTGTAGCCTTTTTTGTTAAATATTATTGTTTTCTAAAACATTTAAAAACATATTGTTTTCTTGCTAAACGTAATCGCTTTTTTGTAAAAAGGAAAGGAAAATCAACCCATTGAGATAATATATGCATTGTAGCCAGACAAGCATGACGAAGTTGGGACTATGAGTTATATTACAGTTATATCTCTCAGTTAATCCCTTAGTAGCACTGCAGCTCGAGAAAATACTGTAGTCTCAAATAAAAGGGATGAGATCCATGGACTTTTTAACGATTGAAAATGTTGAATATGCCATATTCCTCTGTGAAAGTAGTTTGTACTTCTGTAGTATTTAAAATATTATTTGCAAAAAAATAACGTATTAATGTATAAATCAGTGTTGCTGTTTTTCTTAAACTGATTTGCGTTGCTCACTTCTCGCGGAGCCACGCTTAAGATAAGTACCTTTTTTTTGGTTTTATCTCTACTATTTCTTTCTTTCTTGACCGATGAAGCACTTTGTGCGAAACGTTTCATATTAAATTCTTTATTTCATCTTTTACCTGTTTCTTTTTAACAGGTATATTATTGATTTGCCAATCGGTTAATCAGTACTATTATTGTTAGGGCTTATAGGAACTAGTAAAATACACATTGAAAGATTTAATTGTACGCGAGGTAACCATATTGATGACGCCAACAATTTAATTGTAATAAAGTCTATATCGGATTGGGAGAAAGTGTGGTCACGAACTTATATTAAAGTTCATGGATGGTTTTGATTGTGCCTTGCACCTAAACTAGATATTCATTTCGAATTCATGTTAATACTAAGGTTAGCTACATTGAAACTCCCTGATTGATCATAGATAATCCGAGGTTACATGTCGTTGTCTCTTCAACCTGGCGCAATTCATCAGTCATTAGTCTCTCTCGCAATTATTCCCCGTGTTACCAAGTATTCGTGTTACCAAGTACTACGCAATGTCATTAATTTCGTCAATAAAACCTCACCATTGAAGTATGTGGAAAATATATCCATGCTTGTTCATATTTAAATGGAAATATAACACAAACTGAGGAAGTAAATATTTACTCAATAGCTTAGTAGAATAAATCCCAATTTAGCTGCGATCTTAAAGCGATTAAATTATGTTCTCAACTTATTTTACGGTCATTTTTTTTGTGTTTTTAAGAATTTTTTGTCTATTTGGTGTATTTCATTACCTCTGCCTTCAAATGTTTGTGGAGCTGGAATGCACTATGATACTTTGACTCACGATGGATTATTGTACAACAAGAACAAAAAGCGAATTGCTATTTGTGCTGACAAATGGAATACCAATATTGGTTTGTCTGAGACGCCTGCCATCTTAGGGGTTTTTTGATGGCGGAACGCTTCTTTTCAGCTTTGAAGTACCATCTTGAGGCCATTAATGATTGAACAAGTACGTAAATTTAGTGTTTTTTTTCAGACGGATGGTGTTTATTACTGGGCAGTAGAGAAGGAAGCATCAAAGCAAAAGTCTGACAACGGCGAACCTTTAAAATACTCAGACGCAGGTACGTCTTTGCCCATTATTACTAAATTTTGTGTGGTAATTAATTTCAAAACGTAAACATGAGAATCAAATGTAAAAATTCACCACGAATAATGACAATTATTAGGAGAGCAGGAAACAATTCCCAAGTTTAGTAACGAATTTGATTGTTTTCTTATTTTGTACTGACCTTAATTTCATTAGGCAAGTAACTTTATCGCCAAAATTTATAGAAAACTTAATTATTTATTCTTGTGATTGTTGTATTCTACCAGCAACGTTTGAGTAACATTTGCGGCAGGTAATGTGCCGATTTCCGACCTTCTTAGCAGCATCTTATACTCTATAAGCTACTCTATAAGCATCTTGTATAAAATTACGTGATATAGATTTTTCTGAAACGTGTGTCTACCTGAACTGTGCATGTGGTGACAAAACCGGAATATCTGTGTCTGCAGTCGAGTTTATGTCCGACTGTACATCATGATATACAGTAGATTGATATTGGATTCTTAAGCGATTATACATTTAATTTTTAAAAATGTTAGGATTTAATCTTTTCCTGAATGGATTTCCTGAATTCATATTTAAAGATTTTGAACACGATGATCTACACTTAGTTATCTCAAGGACACTCTCGATATAACATGCAGCAACATAAATTTTAGAAACAAAATTAATCATCTTATTGAACTTGCATCGCGCTATACCGGTCGTGGTTAATTTATTAGGGTTATATCCTGTATTCTTATTTTATTAGATAATGCTTTAATGGTTACACTCTCCTTTGATGGTAGGTATGCATGTGGGGCGTGTGCCTGATTATTAATCAGTTTGCTTGCACTGAAACTTTAAAAACTGAATGAATCGTATGGTGGTAATAAATACGTGCTTACACTATACACGTGATTACTGCTGCGCATTATAACTACTGTATTTTCCTTTTTCTACATAGACGTATAACTACGCTATTTGTCACATTTAACCTAAGGACATAGTTGTTATTTTCATTATTTAAATGAGGTTTTAATTCACTCATAATTATAATTTTTTAGGTAATGTCATGTCTTCATTAGCCGAGTAATGTATGGGGAACAATTTTATTTGTTATTATACATGTATATAGACATGAACCGTCATTACAGCTATATTTAAGCTGTGTCATGAATGGTAATTTCTCTTTGCTACTGAGTGCGGGATGCGTTGCATGCTCTAGCTAGACCTGTATATTAAAATCGTGTTTATATTGCTGTGGAACTGGACATACGAGTAGATTATCATAAGAATATTTCGTAACGAATTGATTTTACCTTAAAATAGTCTAAAAGTGATAAATGTGAATATATGAAAGATATTGCGTTTGAGATATATGGAAGATATAAATAATCGAAAATTCTTTGGAATATTTATGGTTGCATATCTGTAATCATTACGAAATAACTTACGTAATTACAATGGCCATGTAATGAATATGCCGACTGGTTGTCATGGATATTTTATATTTCCCATTGTAGAGCACCAGGCTATTTTACTCAATATAAAGAAGAAATTTAAGGACGAATTCGAGACTTTGAAAGTAAGTACTTTTTAGATCTGTGTCCGTTTATTTCAAAATGAAAATAAACATTATTTGTTTAACAAATAATGAAACATTAAAAATGACTCGATTTCATTCATATATGTTTCGAATATGCAGAGCTGCCAACCGTTCCGTTTTTCCCGGAATCCGTTTTGCTCTAGTAGAATCCGGTGTTCCTTTAAAACAGTATAAAATCCGTAAAAAAATTAAAATGTTCCGTTTT
>JAYJLZ010020013.1:0-18913 GCA_036873915.1 Tubulanus ruber | reverse complement strand
TGGTGGTTCGGATTCGTTGGTGGTTCGGATTCGTTGGTGGTTCGGATTCGTTGGTGGTTCGGATTCGTTGGTGGTTCTGCTGAGTCTGTAAAACTTGCAAAGCTTACTACTGAAACGGTTAACAAGATTCGCGTTTATTCTTTGGAAAAAATGTCTCACAGTTTTGAGAAAACAGCTGAGAAAGTTCAAGCCGAGTTTGTAGAAATCATTAGATATCGGAGGTATTTATGCGTTCATGTTTCTAATAAACGTGACTTATTTGTTCGGTGTTCTGTTTGACAGATTTTCTTCCAAATGCAAGCTTGGCGGTTATGTTTCATAATTGAATATATCTGTATAATTGTCTTCTCAAAACCAAGGTTTCTCTGAACACAAAAAACTTGATAATTAGTATATTTTATTTATAAATAACGGTATTTATTCGAAGCGTTTATACGTCGTGTATATTTTTATATTTTATTGGTATTTTATTCGTGTTATTTTAAGACGAGGAGAGATATTGATATTGTAATCGTGGAACGCTGTTCCCTGTGAAACTATGGCAACTCATCTCAGTTGTGAATCTAGATTGTTGGTAAAAGTTGCAGTTGAAATGTAGGTAAAAAGAAGACAACCTTTGTACAACAATATGAAATGTTAATTACTGGTATATATATAAAGCTACTTAGAAAGCTCGTAAAACCTGGGACCAGTTTTTTACACATAAATGTTTTTGTCTTGGATGTGAAATTTGGAGGCTTACGACTGGCGACTGATGTTATACTATATTATGCCCGAAGTCATGACTCATAGAAACTGGCCTCTGGATGTGTGCACACGTGTCGGTACAGTTAGTTAAATAGTTTATGCACAGTTTATAATCAAAGTTTATGCAAAGTTTAATCAAAGTTTAATCAAAGGAATAGCTTGTAATAGTTTGTCTTAATATCAAAAGTATCCTATGCAGCACTAGATTGTAGCCAGTGTCAATTACGCCACTTTGTTTTTGACCAAATTATTATAAGAAATAATTATCTACTTTTATTATTCAATTTTAAATTTTTAATATGGAAATTTTATTTTAATGACTTAATCTGAAATCAAAACTAATCATTATTAAGTTCTAGTGGTCTCGTCTTCAACTTGTGATATAATATTATTAAGTATGCTTGGAAGTTATTTCATCGTTATCGTCGCAGCAAACTAAATTTGTTCACGCTTTTTTCATTTTAAAGGTACACAATATTATAGTCTTTACTTGGGGCGGTTGATGAGGCATGCTATTCATATATAAATAATCAAAAGCAATTCATATTCATGTAATCGGTCTATGAAAGTTAATGTTCTTTCACAATGTACAATTTTAATAACAATTGTTTTTTTTCAAAGACGAACATAATAAAGTGATTTCCCGATTTATGTTTTTGCCTTATTTCTTCATCTCGATGTTATGCGTTTCGAAGGGCTGTGCAGCTTCCATGTTCTGTTCTGCAAGTTATCCGATAACATTTACACGCAAACTAAAACAGCAAATACATCTGGTTCCGTTACGTTACGGATGGCTAATTTAATTTATTTAAGAATGTTGAACAATATATCGTTTTTGTCATGCATTATGCGGAATATCAGTACTATGACGATATATTTATAAAATTAACGAGGATTTCTCTATTGGCAATATTTGCTCATTAGTCTTGACATACAATAATGATTCATTTAATACACCTATCTAGATACAACATGGTCATGTCAGTGGTCAGTAATTAGCACATGAGTTTGAAATAGGGGTCTACGTACGCATCGACATAGCTAGGAGGGGTCTGGTCAATGCAATCAAATGCGTACACAAGGGGGCAGGGGTCAGAGGAAAATGCGTACGTAAGCACCTATTTTTATTTGACGATTGAAACGTGTATTACAAATTTCACAATATTATGCGTTCGTATGCAACATTGACGAACCTGAAGTGCGTTCAGCTGCGTACAGTAAGGGGGTAGGGGTCAAGATTACCGAATTTTATGCGTACGTAATAAATGGATGACCAGCCAAATTGAATTTTACACTGTAACGCAAAATATAATCGAATAACCCGCTTTCATGTGCAAGTAAATTTCTAGTACTTATTACTGTTTCACCAAAATAGACTTGATCACAAACTGAGCGACGACGGATTTAATATCCATGTTCCATGCTACTTGGTCAATAACAGTTATCTGTCGCACTTCCCACTGGTATTTTAACTTGTGCCAAATTGTGCTTTCACTGTTTGAATTCAAATTTTATCGTAAATGATAGGAAAAAACATCCATGATCCCTGGATACCAGAAATATCAGTTTGCAAACATGTAACACAAATAACGTGCTGCAGATAATAATGTGAGCCCTTATTTTTGACCTAATTATTCAATTTTCCCCTCATTTCGGACTTGGATAATTACATGATTTACATCCGTATGCTGGCATTTCAATATCTACTGGTATCTAGAACAGCTAGCATTTTCGGCATAAAATATACGGCTCCAATCGGAATTTTGTGATCAATACAATTTTAAAACGGTGAATTACAGTATTGGTTTTAAAACAATATGTTATTTGTCTAATTTGTGTTGTTCTATTGAAACAGAGTACATGCATCGTTGACGACCTATCGAACGGTATCTTATACAAGCTGTGAAGTTTAAATTAATTATGTATATTGTAGGAAACAGCTGGTTGTTCGTTCCGTCTGTATCCCACACGGAAATTATTTAAACCTGTCTGATATTTCGAAATTTAACTAAGATAGAGAAATGTGATTGACGGTGGCAAGTTTATATAATGAAAAATTAAAATGGCAAAAACGGTCTTGAACATATACAGTTGTTTTATAAAGTTGTACTAATTTTCTGCCTTGTAAGTCCGTAAAGATCGAGCGATGCGATTGTAATGCCCTGACACATGCAGCCAAACACAGCCGTGATATATTACCGTGAGTGGTTGTGTAGCTGGTTTGAGTTCTGCAATAACACTAGACGTAAGCATTTATCTAAAATGTCAACTACATGTACTCTACACAAACAGCTGTTATGTCAAGTAGAAATGTTTAATGTGAAATAATAATAAACACGTGACAGCTTATCAGTCGGCCATAGTGGACGTTTATTTCTCAGTTCGATATGAACGAATTTATCAATTATCCTTCATTTTATCTTAGTTAAAACAATAATAATCGATTAACACCCGGGAGGGGTTTAATATGTGGATTTATATGAGAAGCTGACAAGGACATTTCCAAGGCTAGTGTTGTGCGTACGCACCACTTAACATTTTTTCAAAACTGTTTTAGTAATCTTGAACAAAAATTCCTCGCGCTTCCATAATCTGCTAATTTCTTTAATTTACGTAAATCGTCTATTAACGGATCATTCAGGCGATCAATAATCGTATTTTGATCGCATTTTGATCGTATTTTTTCCTTTATCAATTTTCTGTATCCTGGTCGTCTGGTTGCTGAAGTGGGTTTAGAAGGACGATTTTTACTCTTCGCCTAAATTAATAATGTAGCAAGTACACTATCGACTTTTTGTTGTAAAACTGCAAAGTTAGACAACTTTCGAATGTTACAATTTTACAATTTTAAAAATAGAACATGTTCTATTGCATGAAGAGATGAATGACAAAAAGTTGGACGACTTTCCCGTTTACCCTTTCGATTTTCTGAAGTGAAATCGACGACTTCATGTTGGGCAGCCAATTTAACTTCAAAAATCGACAGTTGAATGCAGCATTACGCGCTCGGCTCTCTCAGGACATAATGCCGGCACATACTACAGTACTGTATGTACAAAACGTTCCATTGAATATCTCGTTTCAACTTGTACCTTTTTTCTTGGTAATTGTATATAATTGTTTTCGATCGTATGTGACTGTGGCTGTGTGCCCGGTCGATACAAGAACAGATGGCTCGCTAGCTAATCAGTACGCATACCTTGCAGCGCTCCTAGCGGACTGTTTCAGACTCTCGCTCGTGCCACATCAGCGACAGTCTGAAATCCGCCACGGTAATTATTACAGTAATTACAGTATTATTTTAAAAAGTAATGCACATAGAAATTGAAATTTTCCCCTCAAAGCCTCTCAGAATGCATCTCAGCGCGTCGGTGTCCATGGTTTCAGTATTTTAAATATTTGAGCGACAGTCTGGTTTAATACTGGATCCGCCCTTGATTTACAGCACCGGTATTTAAATAATTACCACCAATGAAACAGGATAAAGAAAACTGACAATTTATTAAATGTTATAGAGATGACCTTTAAGTCCCTCGCTTCGTCCGATCATGGAGGTACAAACTAGACTAGTTTGTACCTCCTACGTAACCCCTAACGTAACCCTTACTTAAGTTGCGTCTAAACATTGGTGTCTTTAAAACCCGAGAAGAATGCTGTCTCGAGTTATCCTTACCCGAAACAAATCAGTGTAGCGTCTACACACATAGATCGTCACTAACCATCTGTTTACATCGGAAGTTAGTTAGCCCAGGGAGACTCCCACCTCCCTCGTTAGCCAGAGCAGAGGTCCTCCCTGGAGTTATTCCAGAGAAATTACACGATCGTAGTTGTCACGAAATCTTTGTAATTTATCTTGCCTGTATTTATTCTTCGGAATAAATTTTGAATAAATGAAACCTCTTGTTTTTTTAAAAATATTCAGTTAATCTGAAAATACATCTGTAGGCCTACTTTCGTTTTTAGCGACGTACCTTACGATGTCGAATTTTATGTCAAGAAATCGCGTTCATAAATTAAAGGTTGTTTCAGCCAGATTGCGCAGTGTCTATTTTATAATTGAGAAAATAAAACGACTTTTACTACAAGGTAAAAACTCGGCAGTACTTAGACGCCATCTGTCGCTAAGTTAACGTAATACCGTATGTGTCGAGCGTTTTATTTATACACTGTTCACACTGTGGCTGATCATGGAGGTACATGGGCTGATCAGTTCACGAGCGAGAGGCGGCATTTTGTAGTGAAATAACTTGTGAAATTGCTCCCTATTTAATTTAGAATACTGACTGAATTTCTTGTCTTCTTGAACAGTTTTTTTGTATTATTAATGCCCTAAAGTAATGTAGTCTTTGTTTTTTCTTTTAACGAAATTGAAATTACAGTAGGTCATCGCTGTTTCAAAAGATCTCAATGATGCGATGATATCTGTGAATTTAACGCTTTAATTTTTAACCCTCAATTGCTGCGGATAGCGCCATGAGTGTACATTATTGAGCGACATGTTTGAAGGAAGTTAGTTGTGAAGTTGTTTGGTATAATATCAATGATTGAAATATATAACTTTATATCATTCGTAAAAATACCATCAAAACAAATACGCATTCATTGACACGAAACTTGCTTCAATATTTTTTGATCTCATGTATATTTAAGCGAATTTATTTTTATTTTTGGTAATTATTATGATTTAAGTGATCGCCGAATTATTGTCGCCTGAAAAAACAACCAAATTTCAATGTTCATATCAGCTAAATATGAAAGTTTCACAGCAATACGAAATTTATCTTATAAAAAAGCCTCTTTTCGGGTTAAAATTAAAATTAATTTGAATTATCGTTAGAATGCGGAATTTATATGTGAGTGTAAATATTATTTGTGATATTCTACTTTAGAGAAATTATATAATAAAACAGTTAAATAAAACAGTGAGACTTAGTCGTATTTATGAATGTATTAATATCATGTGATATGGACTGATATCTATATTTTAAATCGATATAGAAAGTCGAATCATTCTTGCAGAAGAATAGACATCTTACAAGTGGCAGTACTAATTCATTTTTGGTTCTAAACATCAGGCGTTTCCCATTGAAACTAGGTTTGGCTTAGATATTGTAGAGTGTTTACACTGAACAATTGTCACGACTGTTCTGCGATCCTTTGTCAAACTAAATACCCCCATGACATTAAGTTTATTTCTGTTAACCAATTTTCCAATTTTATCCATACATTTAACCGTATACCCAATTCACCTGTAGAAGCCCAAGGTCTATATTTCGGCAAAACGTTCACGAGTCTGTTAAACTCAGTTTTAGAGTCCTCTAGCGGGGAAAGAGAAGAAAAAAAAGATAAACTAATACGTGTTTGTGGTAAGGATTCCGTGGGGTAAGTTTTCCAGAACTTTAATATTCCATACGGGACTTTAGAAATAACCAGATTACAAAAATGGTGCAACGATGGTAAAAAATCATTCACACATCCTGAAACAATAAACAGAACTGAAGTATTAGTTTGACGCTCGGCAAATCCACCTTATCATCCACTGCCAAAACTTTCTATAGTCATCGACGTTATCTAGTCGATCTCGGTCGGCACCATTTTTGATGACGAAGAGCACAGCCACTCAGTATCGGTAGAACCGAATAACGCTTTAACAATATGCATATATTATATCCTAACGTCTTATGAAGCGTCAAAAAAGTCTGAACGTTCTTGAGAAGCAATAACGAAAGATTGCACGAAGGCCAGATTCAGATAGGACACAGAACAGACTGCAAAGTGACCATATTCTGTAATTTAATAAACGGACGTCTTGATTCACTGGCGATATTTCCCCCAAGAGTGTTGGTCATTGTTGGTCATTGACAGTAGATAGCCGTGATGACATTTTGCCAATACACTAAGGAATTTAATCAAGACTTTGTCCGCAAGTACAACGGAGTAGGAATAACCAGGAATAACCAGGGAGTTTGTTAGCCAACCCTGAAACAATGTCAAATGAGTTCAAATGAGTTATCAAATAAAACTAAAAATACTTATCAGTTATACCACGGTTTTTGAGGAAATACGGGTGGTAATACAAAAAAATACTCGAATTACCACCCGTATTTCCTCAAAAACCGTGGTATAACTGTATTATCCTTCGACTATTAGCTTTTTTTTTTCACAGTTCGTGCATTCCGATTATCTTTTAGAAACATTTCTATTTCCTCGTGTGAATTTTTAGGTTCATGTGGATCTAAACTAGCTTCTTGTTGCAAATCGTCTTCCAATTCGATGGCTTCATCGATATCAGAACTTGTATTGCTGACATTTCGATATTAAAATTGCCATATTCCATGGCGTCTACTTCATCTAGAACGTCCATGATAATGACAACAATCGATAAAGTAAATCACGTGATCGGAGAATAACGCATTGTTGTGGCGAATACAGACATTTCGGGTGGGGAATAACGACAGAATATCCAGACGTAATGCTTAAATTTGATTGGCTTATCCATGCAAGTCGTAGGATAATAAAAAATATCAATAGTGACAAATAACTTTGATTAAACAAAGGAACATACGTATATGACTGTAAGCTAGGACAAAAATATGATGCTAGAAATAACAAATGTTATAAAAAGTACAACAGGAAATTTCTTTTAGCATTCACTGGCTTTACCCAGGTTTTTAATTTTAATGTCTAGGCCGGATTAAAGCCGGAAATTAGGCTTGCATTGCGATTTTTAGCGAAAGCGTTTCTTCATTTTTAGGCGATACGTCATATCCGGTAAAGCGAACGACAATGGAAAAATTTTGACCAAATTAATAGGAATTTATATTTCAATTTTTTGCTCTGGCTGATTGCATTACGACTACCGTTAAAAACTAGACATGACTGAATTGCGCTTATAATACACATGACACATTATTATACGCGACAATTAACAAACACTCTACATCATATCATCTACTGTTGAAATGATTTGACTTTAAGATCAAGTTGCCATTTTAAGATGCACACCCAAAACAGTGACACATTGTGACATTAAAGATTTAGTCAGGTGACACAATATCAACTAGTAATACTACGGAATGATTTTAAGCCTGTGTCTGTCTACGCTAATATTCGAACTCAATCCTCAGCAACGTCATGTCGCCCAGTAACTAATCTTCGTCAAGAGCTTATTATCAGTTAAACTCATGCGAATATTCTGCGGCTAATGATGTTAATCTTTCAGCCGTTCTAATTTGAATTTCATTCTCTGTGTGTTGCCAGAGGATTCATGCAAAAATAGCGCACATCCGATATAACTGTGAATGAAGTGAGCACGAGTTTTTTTCCAATATTTTATGCGTTTTTGAACTAAAACACTTACTTAGAAGATAACCGACTTAGAAGATAACCGAGAAGAAATTACTCGGAAGGAAAAAAACGAACACGCCAGAAATGACGTGTGTGAAATTTTAATGGAATTGTCTGGTTTGAGACAAAGGCGTAGCCACGATTTTCAAGAGGGGGGTGGGTAGAATTAATGCAATTTTGAGGTCGCAGCCCGAAATCGCGAGCGTCGAAGAAATTTTTATTTAAATAAAAACCGTTTGATGCGATTTCCTGGCATCGAGATTTTTTGATTTTGGGGTCACTCCTCCTCGTTCGTACACCCGACCCCCTGCCTACGCATATGTGAGACATAGTATATATTTGGAGTAAATAATTATTTGTAATTGACTCTGCTTGTTCCAAGTTGTCCAGATAAATGTCTTCCTGTGACATGCCTAATCCTTCCTAAATTAGAGGTGATTTTTGAATGATCTGCCAAGCAGAATGTTCAAGCATTAGACTATAGAACCGGAAATTAGTAGCTTTAAGTCATTAACGTTATATGTTGTAACACAGTTAGAGTACGGCTTCAACGGACGACGGTAACTAATAAGGGTGCATTCTCCTCATTTACTGCCGACTTTGAAGCCGTACGACAATGGATGCGGGTCTTCTCGGCAATCAAAAATACCGACCCTTGAAGACGTTCAGATAATTATTCAGTAGTTCTCCAGAAAGAAAATTCCCTAATGTTTGCCGCCAGCCATTTAAGACTAATAGCAATATCAAAATATTCCTTACATCAGGGAGGTGATTACCACCCTGGTAACATAAAGAACCTAACATCACTTATTTCTAAAGTGAAAATTTCACAATTTGAATTTTAGATGATTTGCAAAATATCTTAAGGTGGCTTTCCCTTGATCCGGGCTGCACACTGGTCGTAAAAAGTGCTGCGCTAAATCCAGCGCAGGTTGCACGCACACCTAGCGCACTTTGACATTTGCGCCTAAATTGTCAAACATGTTATACGGGCCACACACTGAATTTCGCCGAGTGTGCGGGTAATATTTCAAGCGTATTTTGCGCTTGCGCCGTTTACGCTGATATCTAACATGTTTGGTATTTTCGGCGCATAGCGCAGCGCAAAATTAATACGCTTGAAATATTACCCGCACACTGGGCGCATTTAGCGCGGCGCTATCTAAATATGCCTAGTGTGCGGGCCCTTTAACAAAACAAAATCCACTTAAACTGTCTGTATGAGTACTGACAGTGGTTTCATTGTTACTGACCATGTTGCTACTGCGGAAGATAAGACTACAGTTCTTGCTAACAAATTTAACTATTTCCGCCATTGGTGCTTTAATTTGTGTAAATAATGATTATTTCAAAAATCAGCTTCATGCTTTAAAAAACCATTGATGCCATTATTGATCAAATAATTTGTATAAATAAATATTATTCTTAGTTATTGTTCAAACAAAAGGAGAATTTTAATTTCGTCGAACCCTTTTTGCACTTTTTAACGAGAGTCACAAAAGAACGTCGCACAAAGGTTATAGGTCAACTACGGAGCCCCGGTCGGCGCACAGTCAATATTCTTACGTCTCTTCGTAATTAACCTTTTTACTAACTCGACAGGCGTCACGTTTTTTCTCCTATTTCTACTTAATTAAACGCGAATTGGTTGTCGTGACTTGATTTTAACCTTATCCCGCTGAAACGTGCTCAGCGTGTGATTTCTTGCGAGTTTTAAACAAGATTTGCAGAATCGCTAAGTTTTGTTATTTGCCTTTTGTTACAATTAATATTTTCTTAATTCATCGTCAGATTGTTTAGAAATTTTTTTTTGAAGAAACGTTAGCTGCGTTTAATTTAACAACGCTAGAAAAATAATGAATATTTTTAAAAGTTAAGGATGTAACAAACGTCTCGGTTTAAAGCCTTAAGGCACAATGAAAACCTAATGATTTTAAGCAATGATAATATAAAAGAAATAAGGAAAGCTTCGAAACGTCGGCGCTCTACGATTGTAATATTATAACTTCCGTTTATACAAAAAGCAACAGCCCTTGCGAGCATTAAAAATTCGACCAATGAAAGGCAGGAGCTTCTGTGACGTAATAACCATGCGTAAAATAAATAACCATTGATGCGGTGGTTGAAAGCGGAAATATACTAGAGAACGCATTCGGCGGCAGACGACACTTTTAACCAATCATCGACGGTGATATGCTTGATAACTCTGTTCAGTAACTCTCAACGACAAGCACGTGTTAAGACGCAGGAATCGGAAGCATTCGGATCTTTAGTAAAAAGCAAATACACGGTAAGTTTATTATTTTATTTAAACTTGTTTGAAAAGATTTCGATATTCCAATGTTTATATGTATTTTATTAACTAATTTGTAATTTTGGAGGGTTTCAAAAATAGAAAAATACTGTCATTTTACTTACATAATTGAAATTCCATGTAATGAATGTGTTCGAGTCGCTAAAGATACTTGATCATTTCTCAATAAAACCCAGTAAATATGGCTTAATAATGAAGAAACAATACGCGCTAATCAATTTACATTTTAATTTACATTTCAAACCCTAATTTAGGCTTATCAATATTTAAGCATTTATTTTGTTATTTTGCCGATTCTTGAAAGGTGGCAGGGACGGATGCAGAATTTTTTAAAGGGGGGGGGTGGGGTGGCTTACGGGCAGGATTTAAAAATCAGGGAGTGTATATATTTTTGTCAACAATACGACGAAGGCGCGAAGCAGACAGCGGGGGTGTGGAGGGCCTCCCCCAGATTTTTTCTAAGAAATGGAGCCTGGAAATGCATTTTCCAGCAATCCGGCAGCCTAATTATCACCAATTTATATGGTTATGTTTCGGGGAAATGTTTTTGAAATACTGAGCTTTTAGGGGATTTTCCATGAAATACCTGAAATTTTTTGAAAATTGAATGCAGCAGAGCCATTCTGGGGCATTTGGAGCGTTAGCCTCCTTGCTTATCATTTAAAATATATATTTTAGATCAGTAAAGTGGGGAGTGGCTAGCCACCCTATTCACCCCCCTGGATCCGCCCCTGCACGGTGGTTACCGATTGTATACGGTTGTGTAATTAGTCGCACAATTATAAATGTAATTATTAAGGTAATTAAATAACGGTCGACGTGACTCTTGTAATTTAACACAATCCGTTCCAATACGGTGTCTAAAATCATAATTTCTATCTTCAACAAATTGTCGTATTCAATCGAAACGGGATAAATCACAAATTCAAGTATTTAAATATGTATAATACATAATATCACGTTCTGGACGCGTCTCTGTGACGAATAAAGCACGTAGCATATCTAATAATAGAATATCTACCTCATTAATACCAACGAACCAACAACCTGATATTTATATTATGCTAAATCTGCAGGAAATCGCATGCACAAATCGCCAGTAGAATAATAAGTTTTCTCCTGGCGTATTTTGTGTTATTTATTTTCGTATTCTTTTTTTCGTATTCTTAAACATCAAACTATAATGTTAAACATCGAACTATAATGTTAAAACTACTGTTTGTAACAACAATGGTGCGCTATTTACATATTATTTAAATGAATTATTCCTAATTCATCAACATTGAAAGGTATTGTTATGGTCAATGTTATTTTCAGTTCCATTTATGAAGGTACCCCTACCGGGTATACGTGATATTATTCATGGGGACCTGATCACGTTTTAAGTTGGTGTAGCTTTTTTTTAAATTTGTTGCAAGGAGAAGGGCTTTCCCTGGTTTTTGACACTTACATTTACTTATAAAATAATCCATTTTTTATAAGAAATTGGAAACATTTATACTGTCTGTTCGTCCTCTTGATCGTAGATTCAACCAATGTGTCCAAACGAAACATGCAACGGGTACAACGTTTTAACTATAAACTCATTTTAAATTATGATAATTTACATTATTAAGGATTTTTATTAGAATACTGTTTATTCGGCAATCATTGTGTGATAAATAAATCACGTGAGATCGAAGCGATCATCAAAAAATAGTTGAAATTTTCGATTTAATAAAATGCAGCAGTTGAACTATGAGTTGAAAGCTGAAAGCGAGGTGATGTATTAAGGTTTCTGGAAGAAAGAAAGAATTAATGTTTTGAATATTATTACTCGGGAAATAAAAATAGTCGATGCCACAAGGCTAGCGGACCTTTATATAATGCCGGGGGGGGGGTCGCACCCAACGTACCACCTGGCTACAGCCCTGCTCAAATTCGCAATGTGTTGATTAGTACGAGCTGTCGAATGATGTTTACGTTAGTTTTGCTGCATGATATGTAGATATTATATTATAATTATATATAATAATTACTAGAATTCATTTCCGAGATTTTAAGCCCAATCTCGATACCACAGGTGCCGTAATTACAGAGGAGTTCAATTACATATATCCAACCACACCGCCAATTATAGTAAGATGGTCTGAAAAAATGTTTGAGCAGTTTTCTTCGCTTAGAAGTGCGATTATTGTGTCCACATTATTGTGTCGACTAAGGGTTGTGTAATGCTTATGCAAGTACATGTTTTGGAAGATACTGCGAGATTAAAATATATCAAATGGCAATACAATTTTATAGCCATTTATAACTGAAATTATGAGCACTACGTCACGGCTTTTCCCTTCGTACATAAGAAATTATTAGAAAGCGTGCTTTTACGTGGTCAAATGGCCAAAGTGATAATACATTCATAATTCCGGAATGTGCAGAATCAATCATTAGTATTATTAGAATCCCTGACTATAAACCTCCCCATGTCGTTTCTGACAACAAAGTTAACTTTTAAATCTTCGAAAAAACATCTTGCGATTGATAAGTTTCTGAATTTTCTTAAAATGAAAGTGAAGCAGCCGGTTGTTGGTAATTATGGAAACATCCGGATTTGCGTTCACACGATTTACACAAGCAATCCCGACTCGTTACATATTAATAGACACACGTCAGTAAAGAAGCTTTGTAGCTGAGCGGCTTTTTGCTGTTGTAATTCCAGCAGTTTATAGGAATTCGGTGTAACAAGGGTCGTACGTGTCGCTAAGGAAAACAGGGGGATTGTCTTCTTTCGTTAAGCGTGATTACTTTCATAATATTAAATGACGAAAGAAAAACTATAAATTACTTTCTGTTACAAGAATGGCGTCGACTCGAAATTAATAAATCTAATATAGTTCGCCTAGTCTGTTAAACTTTACCGGAAGTAGAGGAGACTTACCGGAAGTAGAGGTTATCACCGACACCAAGAACAGAACAAAAAACAAAAAATTCGAATGTTTTCTATTAATTTTTGTGCGATGTCTTATGAGTACCATCAAGAAATATATTTTCCTTTTTACCTGATTCTTGGCTAGTGTCTGCCTGAAAGCGGCGGAAATGACAGCATTGTCAGAGCTGTTCAACTTCCGGTGTCGCTTGCTTATAATATGTGCCATTAATACCAACAGGTGATGACGGAATCGACGCTACATCGCCTGAGTGGATCACCTACATGGTTTAATTGATCGTCACAAAATATCAAATGGTGTTTTTGATGACGATTTTTAAAAATTTTGATCGAAACTTCTAGTAAGAAGTCTAACCGGAACTTAGACTTCTGTGAAGTAAATTTAAGTCCGTTTAAACCTCGGCAATGGAGTTACAATAATCAGCTCTATCGGGCAGCGCATGCTCTACTGTGAAAAGGGACAAATCCGATGGCCGGTAAATTCTACTTGAACATAGATTTTTCAATCAGGGGATTGTTACAATCATTCATTTCCATATCCGAATAAGAATGCAAGAGCTTTGGTACATTGAAAATATCACATCATGTTCTTGTATAATCTTGTGTAAAATTATTCTCGATTGTCAGAAAGAATTATGTCATTTTTTTAATGTTCATCAATTTGAATCACAAAAATGCATTGACAACTCGTCTATGATAACAACTTCAAGATCCAAGCAACTCCAATATTTCAAACTATAGAAATCGGTTTATATTGCACACTGAATGTAATTTTTAAGGCGTAAAATCATAAAACAAAACAAACATTTGATGTGGTAGCCCTTGGCACTAGAAATTAATGAAATATAAACGCTCAGTGCTATTTTTGATACAAAAACGACGCTATTATTTTGGTATTCTAGTGGAGTCTAGTGAGACTGATATGCTTTGCTTCTCCCTCGAGATCGGCTAGTATATATTATAATTCGCATACATACTTACGTGTAATGTATTATTAAATAAACAAAGATTTATTGTGTCTATTGATCGTGCAGACTGGACGCTACGCCCTGGTAACGCCATAAATCCTACGCAGAGGCGGAATTCATAATTTCTAGCTTATGTTTACGTATGTCACGGAATGCTAACAGACTTTCTCAATAAAGATTTCTTAGTTTTGACGAATTGAGTTAAGATTTTCACTTTGACTACGCCCTAGATTTGGCCAACTTATGAAAATACGAACATGGTTTCGGGTATATATTATTTTTTGCGTTATTGTGCAATGTAACGTGTTAATCTATAAATTGCGGTGTCTTCTCTTATATTAATCAAATATATCATCTGCAGAAGTCGAGCAGAATTATCAAAGATATGAATACAAGATAATTAACGCAAGTTGCTCCGCACAGTTTGATGAGCACTTTCTCCTTGACATTTTGGTTGGATTTATACTCGACGCAAGAGCACATGTTCGTATAGCAAGGGCGGATACTGGATTTTTTAAAGGGGTGGGACCACAATTTAAAAAAGGGCATTTCCCCTATATCATCAAAATTAAGGCACTCCTGTATCCAAGCCAGTGCGAGCGCGTACGCGTGAAGCAAAAAGAGGGGGGTCTTGGGGTCCTCCCCCAGAAAATGTGTGAATTTTTAAGTTGCAGAGTGGCCTTTTCCTTCATTTTCCCAAAAAAAATATTTTTTGACAATTTTAGGAGGGGCACTTTAATTTTTAAGGGGGTACCGGTACCCATGGTACCACCCCCTGAATCCGCCCTTGCATATTAAATTTAAAAAAACTAATTGTAACGCGTTGTAACACAATAACTATGTCATTCAGTTAGAAATTGAAAAAAATGATAAATGAAAAAGTCAAGAACGCTTTAACATTGCTTTTAAATAATTTATGGTTAACTGTACAAATCCTTGTAGTTTTATGGGTACATCGTGTATGTCACTCGTCGTGAAGACAAATTTTCTAGTTAACAATTTATAATACTTTTTAAAACCCAGTTATTATATAATACTAAACACGCCTGTAATAATATAATGAACACCAGATATAAATCCGTTGTTATTGGAGATTAAAAAGTTCACAAGCATCAAATTAAAGGTCACTTCAAGATTAAAAACGATAAATCCACACACGTCTGTCACCCTCCAGCTCCTTGACATTATCAGAAACGTAAAACGTATTCGGTGTTTGTTCACTAAAAAATACAGTTCATTAAAACACTGTTCTTACGTTGTAAAGAATAAGATTCAGTCTGAAAAAATGGGGAAAAAATAGTTTGAATGTGTGCGTTCAATCGTTTGTAACGCAAGCTTCTTCATAAGTTGAATTAGTTTGTTTATGTATAAATACAAATTTTACAATTTAACTAATAAACGTAAAACTTGGAGGAATAATATCATATTATTTCTGCTTGTGGGTATAGTTGATGGACTGGGTCATCTTCATTCCCTAAACTTCTACTAATGTGTGACGTCACTCTTCGTCAGGAAATTCTTAAATTTTGATAAGATAAGAGCAAAGTTTGAACTTAGGGTCTCATTATATTCAGCTAACCCACTAGTTATCTTGTTGAGTTTAATTAATATCATCATTTCCTAATCTGCTTACTAAACTGCTTAGTTTGTTCAGAGAGGTTAGTATCACCTCCCTGGTAATGCCTCTGTATCCTCAAAGTCTTATTTTCTATCATTCCACCTGTGGTCCACCTGTGGTCCAAGGTGTTGCGACTAGCTAGGTTAGATTATAAAGTATTTAACAATAATATGGGTTTAACTGATGTGAGATCATTAATTATAATTAATTAATTATAATTAATTAATTAACTAAGAATGTTTATTATTATCAAACAAAAGCGAGTGTGCGTTATGAGAAATTGATTGATTAATTTAAACACGTGACATGCATTAGGCATTTATACGAAGTCGCTTCATCATCATCGTCAGCTCCATAACTTGTTAGGCCGTTGGTGCATCATGATGAACACAGTTTGCCAGTTCCCCCTGCCCCCTGGTCTTCATTAGATGGTACTCCGTTCCTTCAGCCCAGCACTCTTTGATGTTGTCTGCCCACTGTCTCGTTGGCCTTCCTATTGGTCTCGGTCCTTCAACTGAACCGAACATGGTGTTTCTCAGACCCTGGCTGCTTCTGGTCTGGCGAATAGCGAATATTTGGTGACATGCATGTCCTTTAAGCGAATATTTGGTGACATGCATGTCCTTTAGGCGAATAGTTGGTGACATGCATGTCCTTTAAGCGAATATTTAGTGACATGCATGTCCTTTAAAGCGACTATTTGGTGACATGAATGTCCTTAAATAAGCGCAAGGTCGTCTAGTTTGGTTTTTTACGATACATCTTATCTTATTAAATCTGAATTGGCTAACACGTCAGTTACGGTAAACTCCATGTAGATAACTTTCAACAGTAGAAGTTAATTTATGCCGTCGATGTTTAGCTCTCTGATGCAACGACATCAGAGAGCAATCTTCCAACTATCATCGAATAATCCAAGTTAATTGTGGTTTTAATTTTGATCAATAGCTCCTTCTCCCGTCATCCGATTATAATGTCGGCGTGGTGACATTTCGTAAATCAATTACAACGAAAAAACCGTAATCTCATGTTGTTTTGGATTAAATCTTTGGACCCGGTGATTTTTGAATTGGTCACCAAAGTTTCGGAAGAAATGACGATTAGGCAAATTCTGACTTAAATCGCATTGAATATTTATATTTCATAGTATTACCCATGAAAACAAAGCGTTATAGCGTTGAGATTGACGGCCGAGATCCATAAATCTTGCTACAACATTCTTTATTTCGAAATTGTGTCTATGGCAACCCATTGGGCTAGCTTAGAAATTCTAAACGGTTGGCTCTGTTGCTCCCTAGCATCTTAGTCTAAATTTAATCTATAAACCATACTTTAATCTCTAAACCGACTTAAATAAAGCAATTTTAAAAGTAGAATTTATTGAAAGTCCATTTTATTGGACATTTTCGTTTTCTGAAAAAGTCTTTACATTCAGAAAAAAACTCTGAAGAAAGAAACAGTCAACCGTGCTTTTATTTGCTGTGAAGTCCAATATTTTACAGGGCGGATCCAATTCAAATTATTTTGTCCAAATACCGTACGTAGGTACGTAAGGTAGGCTCTAAACGGACTTGGTCCTAAAACAATGAAAATGAGAATGACAATCACTTGATAATGAACCCCAAGACCCCAACCCGGCCGCTTCTCTTTCCCTTAGTGCTGACTATGTTGCTGATGATTTTCGGATAGGCCCCCTGGATCCGACCCTGTTTTATATCATTCAGGGTTTACAGATTCGTCACAAATTATAAATGATTATTTACCAGGATGCCTCTCATTTTCATAATTAAGATGGATCACCCATGTCTCTGTGAACTGATTTAATAAGATCAAAGTCAACCAAATTAGACACGCTTTAGACCGGAGTTTGAACTTTCAAATCAGCTCTACTTTCTAATTATCAGAGAAACCTATTTCGGGTGAAGTGGATGTCAATGGCGGTCGATAAGGTGAATACTCCTAACTCAAACCTCTTCACTAAACAAGTCTTCAATGACTTGAGAAGAAATAGTTAGAAAAATATTTGAATAGGTAGCCTACCCGTTCTCTAGGAATCGATTTGAAACTTTTAAATTCAATTAAGTTGACAATTTCGGAGATAATAAGATTATACTGCAGCTGAACCATCACTTTCTCTACTGATTAAATATAAGATTTCGAATTCTAACTCACAAGTCCTGCTTTGGAGGTAAAAAAAGCAGGTTTTAATGTTGCCATGATTAAATTAGATTATCTTCTATATCACTTCACCAGTAAATCTAAGTTTTAAGTGTAATGACAAACTGAACGGACGAAAAATATTTAGAATTGAGTTATGTTGCTTTGTAAAAAGTGCTGAGGTTCATTTGATTAAAATTGAGATTTTGATATCAACAAATTTAATAGAATCCTTCAGTTTCAGAAAGCAGAAATTAAATACTGTAACTATTAAAAACTAAGATAATTCTAACAAAATACAATTTAATTAAGTTTTTCTATTGAATAATGAGATTTGACAGGTATCCTTTTCATATTCGGAAATAGTTACAGTTGACTGGAAAAATTATGTATTTGTGGTTATAATAGCAGAGGCCTTTATTAATCGAAAGGGTGTTTACAATTATTGGCCGAGGTTGTCGTATTAAGAGGCTTATTAGTTGGTTGGTGGAAGCTAATCTCAGATATGACAGATATTAATCTAATAATTGCGCTTATTAAGACTCGAGTCAGTATTTATTAGCTGTGGTAGCGAGAATGGGAGCTTGTCTGGCCATGAAACCCTCTCGTAAGCCTCAAAGTTAACTTTAAGATTTAGTTTTTTAAATTTAAATTATTAAAGAGCGTCTGCATGAAGTGAACTAACCAGATCGGTTAAGCTTGAAGGAATTTCGTCCATCGGTGTCACTAAATATCATTAATAACCGACGATGATTTGAGGATGTGATTTAAGTGTTACTTCTCTGAAGATTGGCCAGACAGGTGGTCGGTGCTATTACATCGCGACGGCGGCTACCCAC
>JAYJLZ010016681.1:0-18985 GCA_036873915.1 Tubulanus ruber | reverse complement strand
CCATGGTACACCACCCACTTTTCCATCAGAGTCTTAGCACAGTTATACGCTGTTTTATTCCTCAACGGGAATGCGTCTGTGTACTTACTGAAGTAATCAGAGATCACCAATATGTACACGTTACCCCTACGTGTAGGGATATGCGTATCTAAGATATCTAGTGCTATGCGTTCAAAGGCCGACCCCACTGGCAGTGGAGTCAAAGGAGCTCTACTCGGAGGGGGTTTGCCCTTCCGACCAGCACAATCGCTACAGGCGGCGCACCACCTAGCTACGTCTAAACCCATGTTGGGCCAATAAAAACGTTCCTGAACACGAGATAATGTACGTGCTATACCCATATGACCTACTACACGCAAGTCGTGGAGCTGACCGAGGATCAACCCTCTCATTACCAAAGGTACTACCAACTGGTAATAAGTCACAGTCGAAGACTGCCTACCAACCCTCCGGTAGAGAGTTCCTTTACTCAAACACAGTACTTTCCACTGTGCCACTATATTCTTTGTCTCTGAACCATACGGGGCCAAGGTTCCCTTGTCTGGCCTCACTCCAGCTCGCATCCAGCCGAGCACGGGGGAGATGTCCGGATCCTTCTCTTGAGCCATCTGCAGATCCCTCGGATCCAGATCCCCAAGCCAGGACCCTTGAAGTTGGGTATCCAACTTCCGAACACGCGCCATACGTCCAGGAGTGAGATGGGTCTTGGTCAGAAGAGGAGGAAGGTAAGCCTCAGAGGAGCTATGGAGCGTCTTGGAACAACTATCAGGGGGCAGCACTGCGTCTATCCCGCTTGGCCAACTGTTGTCGTCGAAACTACATTCACCAGCAACCTCGAGGTCCTCACCTCCAGTCTCGCTGAGATCCTGATAACTGTCTGTATCAGAATCCGAACGGACGTTAACCTCTGCCACATCGAACTCGGTGTCCGATGAGGTCTGTCCCCTCTCCCCTGGTATGGGAAGACCCTCGCAGGTAGGATTTTTGCATTTCCTGCAGCGAGATAGTCCATCAGCGTTCCCATGTCGGGAACCGGCCCTATGTTCGATAGTAAAATCATAGGCCTGCAGCTTCGCCAACCAGCGAGCGAGCATACCGTCTGCATCTCGATAGTTCAGGAGCCATTTCAGCGAGGCATGATCAGTACGGAGGAGAAACTTTCTCCCCCATAAATAATGGCGGAATTTTTCCGTCATTCTGACCACAGCCAACAGCTCCCTATGGGTGGTGCAGTAATTCATCTCGGTCTTACTGAGAGCCTTGCTGGCATATGCAACTACTCGCTCCACCCCATCCACGTTCTGTGACAGAACTCCACCCAGTGCAAAAGCACTGGCGTCCGTATCGAGAATAAACGGCGCACCCACTCTGGGATGCCGAAGCAAGGGACTAGTTGCGAGATCGAACTTCAGTCGCAAAAATGCTGCTTCCTGATCCTCGGACCAGATATACGGTTGTCCCTTGGCGGTCAATATCAACAACGGTTTTGCTATTTGTGCAAAGTTCTTGATAAACCGCCGGTGGTAATTGGCAAAGCCCATAAAGGCTCGCACGTCGGTGACCGTGCGAGGTGTCGGCCAATTAACCACCGCCTCGACCTTGGCCGGGTCTGGCTTAACTCCTTCACCGTTCACCCTGAAACCCAAATATAGAATTTCTGGGGTAAACAACTGACACTTTTTCGGCTTGAGTTTCAGGCCAGCGTCTCTGATCCTCTGAAACACAAGCTCAAGGTTGTCCAACGTTTCCTGGAAACTACGTCCATAGACGATAATATCGTCTATATACACCAAACACCTTTTCCAGAGCAAACCACGGAGAATCATCTCCATGAGCCTTTCGAAGGTCGCTGGCGCATTGCAGAGCCCGAAGGGCATGACTTTGAACTGCCATAGCCCTTCCCGAGTCAGGAATGCTGTTTTCTGCCGATCCTCTGGGGCCATCTCCACCTGCCAATAGCCACTAGCCAGGTCAAGCGCACAAAAGTACTTGGCCCCGCTCAGAGAATCAAAAGTGTCCTCGATGTTGGGGAGCGGATACGAGTCCTTGACCGTGACGTCATTAAGACGTCTGTAGTCAACGCAGAAGCGCATGGACCCATCCTTCT
Source organism: Tubulanus ruber (assembly GCA_036873915.1). Classification (NCBI taxonomy): domain Eukaryota; kingdom Metazoa; phylum Nemertea; class Palaeonemertea; order Tubulaniformes; family Tubulanidae; genus Tubulanus; species Tubulanus ruber. Next base: position 16,878 of record JAYJLZ010016681.1, on the reverse strand, counting down.
TCCTCACCAGAACAGTAGGGCTTGCCCAGGGGCTTTCAGAGGGTTCGATTATATTGAGCTCCCTCATTTTGCGCATTTCTTCCTCATATATAGGAAGCTGCGCTGCAGGTATACGCCTCGCCTTTTGACGTATTGGCATGCTGCGACCTGTCTCTATCCGGTGCTGCACCTTAGAGGTCCGCCCGAGGGCGGAGCCTGGAAGAGCGAACACATCGGAGTATTGGGACAGTAGCACCCGTACCTGCTGCCTCTGAACCACGTCCAAGCTTAGCTTAGACACCAACTGTTCCAGTTCCCCAACCAGTGGCCGGGTCCCTTCCTCAGAGGGGAGACCGCTCACCGGGCAACACTGTACAAAATTAACAGCTGTCTGATCCTCGGAATCAGATTCATTTAACTCGCTCCCTGCCGACGAACCTTCGTCTGTAGTTTCTACCTCACTCGATTCTAATCCGCCCATTCCCTCAGAAGGGGCTTCCGAGGCAGTCTCCTCGCCATCAAGTACCCCACTCCCCATCACACAATCTACCGGGCTGAGATTACCGACGATGCTTCCCCTGCCTACCCTGACAGGATAATCATTCGGGTTCACCATTAACAGAGGCGTGGAAGCGGAACCAGACCTGACCAAAGTCCGTCCCACCACCAAACCAGTGTCTCTGGTGAAAGAATTCAAAGCACCAATGACGCCAGTAAACTCCTGTCTTCTCATCCTCGCAGGAGTGGTACTTACTGCCTTAACATGCACTACCGCCTCATGTTGAGGTGGTACCTCTACGTCAGTTGCTAGCTCGACTGGATACCCTTTAGGGGGCACCCGCCGAGTGCAACAAACAGTAGAGCGCCCAATACGGAGCTGACCCCTCCCAAAGTCAGCCTGAACATCGAACTCCCTCATGAAGTTCATACCCAGCAAAGCTGGGCAACCGCCACCGACCACCGCGCAGTCTACAAGAACTTCTTGGTCTGCTATCAACATCGGCAACCGGCAGGTACCTCTCACATCTAGGGGATGTCCTGACGCTCCTCTCACCGTAATTGGGAAAGGGGTTAGGGGGGGCTTCTCCCTCGCAGGCAAGCTCACATACTGCTCGTAGGGTACGATAGTGATGTCAGCTCCTGAGTCGAACAAAAACCTGCTCTTTCGACCCAAGATACTCACTGGGACGTGCCAGCATTTAGCTGCCACTGCATCTGCTGCCAATGACTTACCCCCCTTCCTAGACTTTTTGCCTCGCTGCCGACGTCGTACACGTCGGCCACGAGAAGGACTAGGTGGAGGTAGCTCATTCCCTGGTAACATCGTCACTTTCAACCGCGAGGACTCCTCGTCCTCCTCAACCTTTGTTCTGTAATAAACCTTATGTTTACTAGTACTGGCATCATATGCCAGTGGTGCCTTATAACTACCCGAGGTCTCCCTAACCTCTCCTCCCTGGCTCAGCGTGTGGTCATCCACACTGAGCCCTTCTAGTTTGCCGAAGGCCTACTAGAAGGAGGTTTGGCACCCCTTGTAGGAATGCCGGGTTGTGGCGTCTTCCACCGCCCTGAGGCCACGGCCTTGGGCTTACATCCATTCTTCTTCAGGATATCCCAAAGCTGGATACAATTGTTCCAATTGTGTCCTGGCTTCGAGCAAAAGAAGCAGTTGAATGGACGCTTCTGCTGACCCTTCGCAAGATGGGTTGCAAAAACTGGAAGAAAATCATCTTCCCCTGTCACTTTAAGAAGTGACGTCAAGAGGACTTGCATGCCGTTCTCCTCGAACGACTCATCCCCCAACTCGGTGCCTTCCCGAATACCCTGAGAGGACAACAGGTACGCAAAGGCAGTCCGATATTCCTCGGCCTCCTTCCCAGTCACCTGCGTCTCCCCGGTCTCCTGGAAACCGAGCGTGGTGAAGTCAGCATCCAGTCCAACGTCCTGAACACTTGATACACCAAGCCCCCGAGTTACCTCCCGCCTCTTGGCGGACGTCTCTCCCTCGGCGGGGAGAGAAACTCCTGACCATTTATCAAAGTTCAGGACGCACAACACCGCTTCCCCTAACGTTGCTGGTTGTTGCAACGTCAATGGTTGACGGATATGAGCGGGCTGACCCCTGATAAATCTCTCCCGGACTACTCGAGCCCGGTGCACCTCCGTAGAGTCTGGCATTGCTCGCTCCACGAGCTCCTCCAGTCTGGCAGCAAAGTCTGCTGCGTTCTCGCCGTTCTTACGGACGGCCCTCTCCAGCGCAGCTTCATAGTTGACACAGTCAACTACGGGAAATCGACGCTTAAGGGCGTCTATGATTTCCAAATAGCCTGCATTTTCTGTCAACGCTCTTAGAATTTTAAGAGCATCTCCCTCCAAGCTGTTAATTAGCATACCAGCTTTCTCCTCTTCATCCCATGCATTGAGCGTAGATATGCGCTCAAACTGGGCCAGATAGAGGTCTAACCTAGTAGCCCCACGGCCTGAAAACCGTTGGGTCCACTTATGATTTGGACGTCTCCTGCCACTCATGGGCACGCTGGCACTCGGTGTCAGCCCTGCACTCGGTGCTATACTCTGCGCTGCTGTGGCTACTGGTACGTAAGCACTGAGCGCTGGAGGTTTAGCCTGCGTCCACGCCGTTGGTAGACTCGCGTACCCCGCAGGTACCACGCCCGGGGTCACCGGGCTAGGGGCACTCCAAGCTGTTGGAGGTGGACCATAAAAGAAACTCCCATTGGGAGTCCCCGCCTGGTTCCAACCCTGAGGGCCCATATAGAGTCCTCCCACATTAAATGGCCCCGCCACCGTCCTCGGATCCAAACTCTGGACTCCTTGAGGACCTACCTGCTGCTGGCTACCTCCTACCCCTGTGGGTTGGACACCTCGCTGCCCAATGCCCGAGCGTACACCTGTACCTCCCGCGGCATAAGTTAGCGTCCTCGCTACATCCCTCGATGGGTCTATCCCATCTCCTATGTCTATCCGAGGCAAGGTTGCCGTCCCCGGACGGTTTCCCCCTCCTTGACCTGGCTCAACATCCACCCTCTGAGCCACAGGTCCTCGTGCTCGAGTACCATCGAACACCCTCTCACGGTGATCCCCCTGCATCACCGTACTCAGTATAGTCTCGTCGAGGCTTCCATCCTCGCTCTGTCCTCCTCCTCCTGTTCTAAACGAAACAGTCGGAGTAGCATTCTGCCTAGCAGTCTGCGACCACTGGGCCTTTCCTCCCACTGCCTTTATCTCCTGACCTAAGAGATCAGCAGGCAAAGGCTGTCGCGGACCCTCGTCCGCCATGGGGCTACCACCAACCCCGTTCAACGTCTGATCCCCTGCATCAGACCCAACTTCTAAGGGACTGTCGCTACCACCGGCCACAGCTCCCTTCAACGTCTGATCACTTGGATCCGACTTCTCCCCTACTACGCTTCCCTCCATGGAGGCGTGTGACATCCGCTCACTCTTCCCCCAACCTAGTTACAGCCCAGACTGTCCTAGGTCACGTGCACCAATGTGGCGTATTTTAGTATACGCGTTGGGGGCTAGATCCGCGTCAGGTAAAACGGACGTGGATCCGGGACTCGGAGCAGGTTCCACGCGCTCAACTTGGGGAAATTGAGCGTGGGTTTGGGGCCCTGTAAGGGTCCCAGTAGACACAGGCAAAAGGGGGCCTTATCAGGCCGGATGTTTCCTATCCTGTTCTAACTCTTACTCAGTTGTTACTTAGTACTTCTCTTTAGCTTACTTCGAAGAAGGATCGTATATAGAAAAACCTCTCAGAACCTCTGATCAGATCCTCACCTCATCAGAGTTTGCTGCCAACTGCCCAGATCTGGGGAATGGATCATGTGATCATTCCTTGCCAGTCTGCCAATCAGAGCAAGGGAGGGGGGTGCCACTAGACAAGTGGCGGGAACCCACACACTGAGTATGGAATAGACATGTCACGTAGGCCACGTAGGCACAAAAGACATAATATACGCTAGCTAAGGTGTGACATATAAAGAGCCGAAAAGGGGACTGGGCCATGAGGTTCACAGAGTGAATACGCCCCATACATAGTGTACAGGGGAACCCCATACATAGTGTACAGGGGAATGTGCCTGGAACTTCGCTACATACCCCCCTTCCTACACACTTTGTCCTCAAAGTGCAAAACACCACGAGTACAAGTGAACAGGTCGGTAAAGCAGGTACCGGTAAAGCGAGTACAAAGACTCTTTTAGACAAAGTAGAACAGGAAATTTATTGGGACTAAATCAGAAAGTATGCCGAAAAATGAAAACAAATCGTCCCATACGCCACCTGGCGTATTAAATTCACCGCCCAGGATAGCCTAGGCATCAACTCCAGAACCTTCCCCCAAGGAAAGTCAGGAATTAACAGGACGTGCCGCCCCCCTCACTCCGGAGGGGCTGTCGAGTCCCCAACATCATCGTCAGGCAGCTGCTCAAACCAGTCGGGCAGCTGCTGCCGATTCATGACTATAGCCAGGGCAAAGTCCCGGCGGTAGTCAGACATCGAGGTCGACCCCGAGGAAGCTAACTCCCTCATCATTGGCTCACACACTCCAACAAGGGCAGCATGAGATCTCCTTAAGGAGACATCAGCCGACCTCGCAGCAGCGGAACCCGGCGCCGAGGCCTGAGGCCTCGACCGAGCAGCAGCCAAATCCCGTCTGGCCTGCTCCTTCTGCTCCTCTAGACTGCGGCTTCGGCTCTCCCACATACTCCGATCAGCCACAAGTCTATCCAACTCAAACTGAGTTCGCTCCAGACGCTGAGCCAAATCTGTGTGAACAGAGGCTGGCACAGTGTCCAAGAGCTCATCCCCATGACGACGCACAGGGCCCTCTGCACTCAAGAGTGTAGAGTACGCCGCATCGCGAGCGGTGTGGCGTAGAGCAAGACTGCTAACCTGGTAGCAGATTTCAGCCAAAACGGCCTGGCTGGCCATCACGTCCCGGAGGACGTTTCGAGCGTACGACCCCAGCTGAGCTGAGTCAGGAAAGTCCGCGGGATGCTCAGCCTCTAGGTGGCTGAGATCCTGCTGCACTCTTCTCCCAAGGTTTTCCATTTCACGGAAAACGCTGGAAGGCCCACGCAAACGATCCTCCTCAGGATCTGGGATCCCCAATGGGGTAGCCGTGGATGGCAACGCATCCACTCTCCGACGCATCTCAGTGAGCGGACCGTCCGAGGACAGCTCCGACTCGCCAAGCCTATGCCGGACCACAAACTCTGGAACTCCCAGGGTCTGTGGGGCATCGTCCCTGAAGTCGACCATCGCCCTCGGCCGACTTCTGAACCAGGCAGCGCCCTCACCACCGGAAGCTAAACCCCGGTCATCCTGCCTATCTGCCTCCCAACCGGGAGAGACGCTAGAAGCCGAAACTTCCATCACCTCTGCCGGCGGAGCGTCAACAGACAAAGATCCAGAGGCAACTCCGGATCCAACATTCTGGACTAAGCCAGAATCCTCTGCTGGACTGCTATCCCTCGCTGCAGACGACATTGTCTGCACCGAGTCAGGCAGCTCCAACCGCACAGGGACGGACGGAGACCACCCTGTCGGCACTCCCCTAGGGATAGCCCCTGCCAGACCCACCGTGTTGGGTGCTGGCCCACGAGGATTGGGACACTTCAACCCTCTCTCCCTCAGCAGGGACCGGGCACGCTGTACTCTAAACAGCTCCGCCTTCCCCTCGTATTTCAACGAGGAGATCCCGATGCCCTGGGCTAGAGCCTCGAAGTTCGAGGCAACGGACCTATGAGCCGTAGTGGCTTCATAGGGCGTCACGACGATCTCGTTCAGCTCCATCACGGGGAGATATGGAATCGACCCCGCTAATACCCCCTCAGGAGGAGGTGTTTCTGCAGGTGCCTCAACAACTGCCTTCGACTTCTTCTGCGAAGCCCGGTCTAATTTGAGGCGTAGGTCCCTGGTATCAAACTTTGGTACCTTGGAGGGCCTAGCCACAATGGGCTTGCTAGAAGTCACCATCGTCCCCACAGAGGAGACCACCACCTCATGCCGTACCCTGGCCCGAATCATGGGGAAACTCCCAGGGGCCGAGGGCCCAGAGGAGATAGGGTGTACGGCTCTCGGGGTGGGAAGCCTGGGTTGCTGAGTAGAGCGAGCTCTATCAGCATATGTCAGGCCTGACTGGACCCCCGAACGTTTAACAGCGCTCAACATCTCTTGAGCCTTACGCCGGATGAGATGGCCCGCCGGGAGTATAGACTCCGGAAACGCCAACACATCCGACGCACGGTACTGGCCTACCCGATCAGGGACCTGATGTTCAGGTCTATCTGAGATCGGGCCTGACACCTTCTTAAAAGTGTCAGCTCCAGCACGATACCACATAAATGTAGTAGTATAAGTCGGATCCAGTGGGACACACTGGAACGCACGCGCATCAATGATCCAACAGGACCAATGGTACGCATGCACCCGACTTGTCATCGTCCCCCTAGGGAAACACGAGGGAAGCCTCCTGGGAGGAATGAACCATACATTGAACATGATGGCATTCCGCCAGTGCTTGGCCCTCCCTTCAGGTGTGTCCACCAGGTCACACAGCTCACCGGCTAAGAATTGCTCCTCGCCGACGCGCAGGCTCTGGTGAACAGCCCTAAAGTGCTGTTTCATACCCTCCCATGTGGGGAAGGTAGCAGACAACTGCTTACAGTAGCTACACTGCACCCCCTCAATGAAGGGATAATGATAAAGGCACACGTGTCTGTGCATCTCGAGCTCAGACCCGTACGTCCTATCAGTCGACAATGGGCAACCAGCCCATTCCCTAAACAGATGTGCCTCTTCAGGGCAGAAAAAGCACATAAACCTTCCGGAAGGCAGCCCACAAAAAGATTTTATGTGCCGCCTGTCGGAGTTCGAGAGCACATAGGGCGTACTCCCATCCGGGCGCAAAGTGCCCACCCGCCCATTATCGGTCCTTCGTTGACTAGAGCCGTCTTTCACGAAGGGCGCTTTAAAGGCAATACCCTGGATGTCACCAGGGTGATGGGGAGTCGAACCCCCAAAATACTTCATATCCGGCTCATGTACCTGAGTCGGAATCACTGCCGGGGAAATGGACTCAGTCCGCTTCCTCTTCTTCGCCTTCTTCGCAGACCCCTTAGAGGTCTGCTTACTAGGGGCCGGGGGCGGGGCCGAAGCCCTGTCCTCGGCCAACTGCCGAGCATTAGCTAGCCCCTCAGGGTAACGAATGTCCAGACTAATGGACTCCCCCTCGGAGGTAGCTTTGCCACCCTTCGATAGGGTCCTGCCAGAGTCCTTGGGAGGGACTTTGGCTCGAACCGTCTCGTTGGGTACCAAGACACCAGCTGAGTCACCCTCAGCAACAACAGGCTCGGCTTCCAAAGGGGCCAAGGCTGTAATAGCCTCGACCACCATCGGAATTGCCCGTCCGGCCTCAGTAGAGGGGCCCTCCTGGGTAGGAGTCTCCTCCGTCTCAGGCCCGACCTCCCCCCGAGGGGAAGTCATAAGTACATCCTCAGATATACCGGGATCGCCAAGATCCAGCTCTGCGTAGTCTGGATCGTGAAGGAGGACTACGTCCCCCGCCTGGTCATTGGCATCCCTAATCCCCTCTGATGATGCGGACGGGGACGAATCATTATCCGAACCCGAACCATCTTCAGACCGTACTCCTAGCAGTATATCCTCGCAGAGCGAGGCTGCCGCCTTGGCTACATCCTCGCTAAGCGAGGTGGGAGCTGGTGTAACATCCTCGCTGAGCGAGGCCGGCTGAGCGGACTCGGTCACTTCGGCCACCAAACTCCCTTCACCAATCAGCTCGTCAGCGAAGTCGCGGTCCTCTAAAGCCATAGGGGACGCGGCTGCGCTCTCAATGAACTCAAGCAGACGATCATTGTCGTCTGCTATCAAAGGCGTGTCAGGGGATCCCTGACCTGCCATTTCTCTACGGAGTTAGATACCTTTCGGGTCGATCTAACTCCCCAGCTCTCTATCAAATAGAAAGCAAACTTCCTAAAAAGAAGTCAAGTATATTTATATAAATGAAATAATCAAGAAGGACCCCCTCGTAAGGGAGTCTAAAAACGCAAATCTGAGGAAATCAGTTGGCTCTCACGTATGAGAACCAACTATCAAGTCAATGAAAACGCTCTCACGTATGAGAGCAACTTGTCTCACGTCCTCTCGTAAGAAGACCTCACTAAATCAAACAAAATATCAATAATAAAGTGTTCACTTACAGTCAAGAAATGATCAAGTATCCTTAATCAGAACACAACTGCATAAAAACACACCCGTCTCAGATGGAATCTGAGAAGCTAATGACGCATGTCAGATTGAAACTGATATCACATGTCCAAAAGGTGACTACCAACCAATCAGAGATCAGGACCCCTGGACGACAACGAAACTGGATGTACTAAAAATAGCATCTCATTGCCCAAACACCTGACGTCACATGTTCCCTGGAAGCCGCGCACACAAAGCCAGACATTCTGGCACCATAAAAAGACAATCGTACAAAACGACCTGTAAGGTAAAATGGATACACTCGACACAGAGTCTAAGATAGCTAATCTGCTTCGTATGCCAAATGCGATAACTGGAAGGAATAAACAAACTGTATTACTGTCAAATACCTTGTGACCTCAAACTATTTCAGTCCTAATAAAACCAACAACAATAAAGTTCCAACTCCCTCCTAAATAGAAAACATCAAGTGCGTTTCCGAACTATAGAAATGAATCCTGCTAACAAACTTTGTGCGAATACGAGACAAAACTGTCTAAAATCTGCCATGGCACCCAATAACTGATAAGGTTAGAATCATCTGTTGATAGATCTAAAACAAGCTGTAGGTACAGTGCAACCACAATGACCAGACTGTCATTAAAGACAAAAACCCACTACGCAGCGTATTCAGTACCAGCGAGCTCGCCAAGCGAGCTCGGCCAGAAACCGAACCAAATGTAGGAAATAACAGACTCGCTGAGCGAGCTTGGCACACACCAGCGAACTCGCTCCCCATGGAGGACGCTCGCTGTCAAATCATTAGCCAAACCACCAGCGAGCTCGGTGTCGGTACACCAAGCCTCGGCAAAGCCTATGCCGAACTCGGAAGCAACAAAACTGTCATAAAATTACAATATTTTCAACCAACAACGGTCAACGACCGACTCAAAGCCAAAGATATAGAAGGAAGCTATATCATAGTCCAAACTAGTACTTGCTAAAATCAAGCAATATAGGCTCTCAGAACACAAAACTGCTCAGATCTACAATATAATGAGATACTGGCGATGTGTCTATACAGTAGCAGCAATAAACAGGTACGTCTATTGGTATACGCCCATCATTCATGAATAGGCTACTCACTAGCATGTTTAACAGCTAAAGTATAAACACAAAGTTTATTGAAACCATAGTGGGCCCATGGTTACACTGCACGGGGTGTAGATTTACACACCACTTTCAAACCGGTCTTGCTACTCAAAACCAATAAACAGACTCAGTCTGGACCGGATTACTACTGAATCCGTATCTAGAAGGAGCTTTAGTCTGTCTTCTGGCACGTCGCATGGCCAGGGGCTGATCAGAACTAGTCTGATCCTGATCAGAAACTTTCTGATCCCGAGGTGTCTCCACCTCACTCCCAGACACCTGGTCCTTATCCCCATCATCGACAGGTAATAAGAAATCCTGGTAGTCTTTCATGCTGTTTTCTACCTCCTCAACAACATAATCATGGTCCAAGACCAACGCGGGCAAATCATGATCTACAGGAAGGTAGTCATCTTTCTCATAAGGTTTCAGGTGGTCCACATGGACGACCCGAGTGTCCTTTGGCCTAGACACTCGCTCGATACGATAATCCACTTCTGTAACCTTAGCCAGTACCTTAAAGGGCCCGATCCAAGGATGGGCAAACTTGTGACTGGTCTTAATAGGCACATAATAATATCGAACCAGGTCGCCGACCTGAAAAACTGACCTACTCTTCGCATAAGAGTCATAGTTACGTTTCTGACGTAACAGCGCTTTGCCGAGATGTTTCCGAGCAAAGGTATGCGCTGTTTGTAAAGCTCTACGCACAAACTGTACGTATTCTGGATAGTGTTCAGCCCTAACCTCGTCACCCTTGGTTGGTGGTAACATAAGGTCAATCGGAAGATTGGTCTCTCTAGCGTACACCAAACTATTGGGAGTACATTTGGTACTGTCATGCACACTCGAGCGGTATGCTGATAAGACGTACGGCAAATGATCATCCCAGGCGTTAGGCTTTTCATGAGCGAACACGCTAAGCATGTTCAATAAGGTCCGATTGAACCTTTCTACTAAACCGTCCGACTGAGGACGGTATGGTGCCGTTCTTGTCTTGTTAACACCTAGCAACTCAGCCAACTGTCTGAACACTTTTCCTTCGAACTCACGACCCTGGTCGGAGTGAATGACCATGGGGACCCCATGGTACACCACCCACTTTTCCATCAGAGTCTTAGCACAGTTATACGCTGTTTTATTCCTCAACGGGAATGCGTCAGTGTACTTACTGAAGTAATCAGAGATCACCAATATGTACACGTTACCCCTACGCGTAGGGATATGCGTATCTAATATATCGAGTGCTATCCGCTCGAAGGCCGACCCCACTGGAAGTGGAGTCAAAGGAGCTCTACTCGGAGGGGGTTTACCCTTCCGACCAGCACAATCGCTACAGGAGGCGCACCACCTGGCTACGTCCAGGCCCATATTGGGCCAATAAAAACGTTCCTGAACACGAGATAACGTACGTGCTATACCCATATGACCTACTATACGTAAGTCGTGGAGCTGACCGAGTATCAACTCTCTCAATACCAGCGGTACCACCAACTGATAATAATTCACAGTCGAAGACTGTCTACCAACCCTCCGGTAGAGAGTTCCCTTTCTCAAACACAGTACTTTCCACTGCGCCACTATATTCTTTGTCTCTGCACCATACGGGGCCAAGGTTCCCTTGTCTGGCCTCATCCCAGCTCGCATCCAGTCGAGCACAGGAGAGATGTCCGGATCCTTCTGCTGAGCCATCTGTAGATCCTTCGGACCCAGGTCTCCAAGCCAGGACTCTTGAAGTTGGGTATCCAGCTTCCGAACACGCGCCATACGTCCAGGGGTAAGATGGGTCTTGGTCAGAAGAGGAGGAAGGTAAGCCTCAGAGGAGCTATGGAGCGTCTTGGAGCAACTATCAGGGGGCAGCACTGCGTCAATCCCACTTGGCCAACTGTTGTCGTCGAAACTACATTCACCAGCAACCTCGAGGTTCTCACCTCCAGTCTCGCTGAGATCCTGATCACTGTCTGTGTCAGAATCCAAACGGACATTAACCTCTGCCACATCGAACTCGGTGTCCGATGAGGTCTGTCCCATCTCCCCAGGTTTGGGAAGGCCCTCGCAGGCAGGATTTTTGCATTTCCTGCAACGCGATAGTCCATCAGCGTTCCCATGCTGGGAACCCGGCCTATGTTCAATTTTGAAATCATAGGCCTGGAGCTTCGCCAACCAGCGAGCGAGCATACCGTCTGAATCTCGATAATTGAGGAGCCACTTGAGAGAGGCGTGGTCAGTGCGGAGAAGGAACTTCCTTCCCCACAGATAATGACGAAATTTTTCCGTCATTCGGACCACTGCAAGCAGCTCCCGATGGGTGGTGCAGTAGTTCATCTCAGTCTTGCTGAGAGCCTTACTGGCGTATGCAACTACTCGCTCCACACCCTCCACGTTCTGAGACAGAACTCCACCCAGTGCAAAAGCACTGGCATCTGTATCGAGAATAAACGGCGCACCCACTCTGGGATGCCGAAGCAAGGGACTAGTTGCGAGATCAAACTTCAATCGCAAAAATGCTGCTTCCTGATCCTCGGACCAGATATACTGTTGTCCCTTGGCGGTTAATTTCAACAAAGGTTTTGCAATTTGTGCAAAATTTTTGATGAACCGCCGGTGGTAATTAGCAAAGCCCATAAAGGCTCGCACGTCAGTGACCGTGCGAGGTGTCGGCCAATTAACCACCGCCTCGACCTTGGCTGGATCAGGCTTGACCCCTTCACCGTTCACCTTGAAACCCAAATATAAGATTTCCGGGGTAAACAACTGACACTTTTTAGGCTTGAGTTTCAGGCCAGCATCCCTGATCCTCTGAAACACAACCTCTAGACTTTCCAGGGTTTCCTGAAAACTACGCCCATAGACGATGATATCGTCGATATACACCAGGCACCTTTTCCAGAGCAAACCACGGAGAATCATCTCCATGAGCCTTTCAAAGGTCGCTGGCGCATTGCAGAGACCGAAGGGCATGACCTTAAACTGCCATAGCCCTTCACGAGTCAGGAAGGCTGTCTTCTGCCGATCCTCAGGAGCCATCTCGACCTGCCAGTACCCACTGGCCAGGTCAAGAGCACAAAAGTACTTGGCACCACTCAGAGAATCAAAAGTGTCCTCAATGTTGGGGAGCGGATATGAGTCCTTGACCGTGACGTCATTAAGACGTCGGTAGTCAACGCAGAAGCGCATGGACCCATCCTTCTTCCTTACTAGAACAGTAGGGCTTGCCCAGGGACTTTCAGAGGGTTCAATAATATTGAGGTCCCTCATCTTACGCATCTCTTCCTCATAAAGAGGAAGCTGCGCCGCAGGTATACGCCTAGCCTTCTGACGTATTGGCATGCTGCAACCTGTCTCTATCCGGTGTTGCACCTTAGAGGTCCGCCCGAGGGTAGAGCCTGGAAGGGCAAAGACATCGGAATACTGGGACAGTAACATGCGTACCTGCTGCCTCTGAGCCACGTCCAAGTCTAGCTTAGACACCAACTGTTCTAGTTCCCCAACCAGTGGCCGGGTCCCCTCCTTGGAGAGGATACCGTCCACCGGACAACACTGTACAAAATTGACAGCTGTCTGATCCTCGGAATCAGATTCACTAAACTCGCTCTCTGCCGACGAACCATCGTCCGTGCTCTCCATCTCACTCGACTCAGACACGCCCACTTCCGCAGAAGAGGCCCCTGAGGCAATATCCTCCTTTTCAGGTACACCACTCCCCAACACACAGTCTATCGGGCTGAGGTTACCGACAATGCTCCCCCTGCCTACCCGGACAGGGTAATCATTCGGGTTCACCATCAACACAGGCATGGAGGCGGAACCAGACCTGACCAAAGTCCGTCCCACGACCAAACCAGTGTCTCTGGCAAAAGAATTCAGAGCACTAATGACGCCAGTAAACTCCTGTCTTCTCATCTTACCAGGAGTGGTGCATACTGCCTTAACATGCACTACCGCCTCATGTTGAGGTGGTACCTCCACGTCAGTTGCGAGCTCAACGGGATACCCCTTGGGGGGCACTCGCTGAGTGCAACAAACAGTAGAGCGACCAATACGGAGCTGACCCCGCCCAAAATCAGCCTGGACATCGAACTCCTGTATGAAGTTCATGCCCAGCAGGGCTGGGCAACCACCACCGACCACCGTGCAGTCAACAAGAACTTCTTGGTCTGCTATCAACATCGGCAACCGGCAGGTACCTCTCACTTCTAAAGGATGTCCTGACGCCCCTCTCACCTTGATAGGGAAAGGAGTAAGATGGGGTCTCTCACACACTGGAAGGCTCATATACTGCTCGTAGGGTACTATAGTGATGTCAGCACCTGAGTCGAACAAGAACCTGCTCTTCCGTCCCATGATACTCACAGGAACGTGCCAGCACTTAGCTGCCACGGCGTCTGCTGCCAACGACATACCCCCCTTCCTAGACCTTTTACCTCGCTGCCGGCGTCTTATACGTCGGCCCCGAGAGGCACTAGGTGGAGGTAACTCATTGCCAGGCAACATAGTTACGCTCAACCGCGAGGACACCTCGTCCTCCTCAATCTTAGATCTATAAAAGACCTTCTGTTTGCTAGTGTTGGCACTATATGCCAATGGTGCCTTAAGACTAACCGAGGTCGCCTCAACCTCCCCTCCTCGGCTCAGTGTGTGGTCATCCACACTGAGCCCTTCTAGTTTGACGACTGCCTACTAGAAGGAGGTTTTGCACTCCGCGCGGGAATGCCGGGCTCCTGTCTCTTCCACCGCCCCAAAGTCTCAGCCTTAGGCTGACACTCACTCGTCTCCCCCACCATGGGAGGCGAGTACCCTGACAACTTATCAAAGTTGAGCACACACATCACAGCCTCAGCCAATGTCGCAGGGTGCTGGAGCGACAAAGGATGCCGTATATGTGGGGGCTGCCCTTTGATAAATTTCTCTCGGACCACGCGAGCCCGATGGACATCAGTGGAATCAGGCATAGCCCTCTCCACCAACTCCTCTAATCTGGCAGCAAATTCTGCTGCGTTCTCGCCGTCCTTGCGAACGGCCCTCGCCAATGCGGCTTCATAGTTGACAGTGTCAACTACGGGGAACCGACGCAGCAAAGCGTCGACTATCTCATGATAGCCTGCATTGGAAGGAAGCGTCCTCAAAATATTCAAGGAGTCTCCTTCTAAGCTGTTAATTAAATTAGCAGCTTTCTCCACCCCATCCCAGGCATTGAACTCAGCCATACGTTCAAACTGGGCGAGGTACAGATCTAACTTAGTAGGCCCTTGGCCTGAAAACCTCGGGGTCCACTTATGGTTAAATCTCCTCCCATCTCTGGGACCGCTGACAACTGGTGTCAGCCCCTGACCAACTGCAGATCCCCCATAGACACCAGCCTGTGTGGGGACACAGTTACCATAAGGGGAAGGCTCGGACCTCCTCCACCCCATAGGTAAGCTGTCATAGCCTGCAGCCACCTGCCATGTAGGCTCAAGGCCATTCACGCTCCTCCCCGAGGGTGGAGCACCTCCACAGGAACATCCACCACACTGTGGACTTCCCTGTTCAAAACTACGAGGGGCCGAACTCGCTCCCATCCTCGGCCACATGGGGTCCGACCTCGCTCCCATCCTCGGCCCCAAGGGGTCCGAACTCGCTCCGATCCTCGGCGAACTCGCGCCCATCCTCGGCCCCAAGGGGTCCGAACTCGCTCCCAACCTCGGTACCGAGGTACCACCTCGCCACCGAGCCTGGACAGGCCGCACTTGACTCACAAATGCCCCTCCTGTTGAAGCATCAGCTCCCACAGAAGTAATAACTGTGTCAACTGTGTTTAAAGACATAGTTGACTCCGCAGACTGCCTAACAGGCTGCCCACTTCCTTGGAAGTGTGTCTCCCTCGGGAGCGAGGGTTGCCCCTCCATTTCCCTCTTCACATGATCACTAAGACCATGAGTCAAGGGAAAACTCACTCCCTCTCCACAGAGAAGGACCTCACCACTCGCTAGCTGCTGATCCCTCAGATCAGCCATGCTAGAAAGCATTACACCTCTACCGAACCTCCCTAGAGATTCCCTTGCTCCCTGGCGAGCTACTTGCTCCCTGCGGAGCTAAGGAGCCAAAGTACCCCCAACCTAGCACAACCCAAACTGTCCTAGGTCACGTGCACCAATGTGGCGTATTTACCTATACGCTTTGGGGGTCTTAGATCCACACACACAATCAGAAAATTGGGCGTGGGTTTGGGGCCTTGAGAAAGGCCAGTAACACAGAAAAAGGGGGCCTTATAAGGCCGGATAAATTCCTAACCTGTTCTGTGCTGTTCCTTTATATAAACTATACGTGATCGTCTTAAGAATATAGAAATATCAGTATTAGAACCTCTGAGACACACAGGAAGATGTTTCCCATGTGCAGACTAAACTCAGAATGAGCAGACTACGGTCTTGAGCACGTGTGCATGACCTTATAGCCAGCCAATCAGAGCAAAGGAAAGGGTGCCAAAGAGTGTTGGCTGGACAACGTGCACTGTGCACGAGAGTAGATTGTCACGTAGTATATTACAGAAAAGAAACCTACGCTAGCTAAGGTGTGACATATAAATAGAGCCAAAAAGGGGTCTGGGACCTGAGGTTCATATAGAGAAAATATGCCCCATACTGAATGTACAGGGGAACATGCCTGAAACATCGCTACATACCCCCCTTCCTACACACTTTGTCCCCAAAGTGCAGATACACCATGAGTACAAGTGATAAGGTCGGTAAAGTAGGTACCGGAAAAGCGAGTACAATGACTCCTTTAGAACGAACAGAACAGGTAATTTGTTGGGACCAAGTCGAAAAGTGTGCCGAAAAATCCAAAATACATCGTCCCATACGCCACTAGGCGTCAAACTCGTCGCCCAGGTTACCCTAGGCTACGCAGACAGCAAAACTGCCCCTCAGGGTAGTTAGCAGTCCAAAGCCACCCATACCGAGGTACAGGAAGCCCTAAAACAACGTCCCCCTCGTAAGAAGACTCTCTAACATGTCAAATACAGTTAGTAAAACGATCAGATATCCCTAATCGTCCAGATCACAACTGCAAAAACACACCCGTCTCAGACGAAATCTGAGAAGCTAATGACGCATGTATCAGATTCAATCTGATATCACACGTCCAAGAAATGACCTCCAACCAATCAGAGATCAGGAACCCTAGACGACAACGAAACTGGATGTGCTAAACAAATAGCATCTCACTGTCCAAACAACTGACGTAACATGTTCCCTGGAACCAACACGCACAAAGCCAAACAATCGACACAGTTCAATCGTACTGTCAAATACCTTGTGACCTCTTACAAAAACTGTCCTAATAAAACCAACAATACAAAACTTTCTAACAAACTCTGTGCGAATACGAGACAAAACTGCCTAAAATCTGCCATGGCACCCAATAACTGATAAAGTTAGAGTCACTTGTTGAAAGATCTAAAACAAGCTGTAGGTACAGTGCAACCACAATGACCAGACTGTCATTAAAGACAAAAACCCACTACGCAGC
>JAYJLZ010015570.1:3929-16333 GCA_036873915.1 Tubulanus ruber | reverse complement strand
TAAAAGACGAAATGAAGAATATAATGAAACGTTTCGCACAAAATGCTTCTTCGGTCCGCCAAGGTATCTCGTAGAAGAATGAAGGTTTGTTGCACGCATGCGGAGTTATAGTCGTAAGGTTGGAAGAATTGTCGATCTCGGTAATGTTATGAAGTTGCGTGACATTTAAAAAAGATCTAATATATTCGGGAATTTCTTTTTTCCTGGTGTTAATTTAGGAACTAAGTAACTATTAAGCTTTTTCGTTTTATCAGGAATAATTTGCTACACGGCTATATTATGATATGATTTTTTACTTGCTTTTGCCCTGGCTGCTGCGACACCATTTAACACTTTTAATATACTCGTACACTAGTACACGTCATTATTATATTAGTTGAGTACAAATTTTTACTAAGGTCGTTATTGTTTGTGTACCTGAATAATGCCTGTTGCCTTGTGATTAATTTGCCCACCCACCACCGGCCCCGGCAATGACGTCTTTGCTGTCGACAATAAAGCTGGAAATTGAACTTGCCTTGCAGATCTCGTTGTCATCTCGCGGTATTATATGACAAGTTCTTTCCCGCCCAATCGTTAGCGCTCTAGCCGTTCACCCACGCTGATGATCAATACACTGTCGTAGTAGTGTAGTTCCACTCACAGAATGATTAAATCGCATGCAAAGAGCAACAGCCTCAGTAGTACAGCGGTAAAACATGTATGAATGTTAGATAATGTGGTAAAAGTTTCAATTATTTATGCTTCTCAGTGGTTCATTCGATCAAATGCAAATCGGTTGCATTTAATCATCAAAATTTGAATTGACGATTCTAAACATCACGTGGTGTAGTTGAGCAATTTTCAGAAGGTAAGTGGCATTATTTTACGGTTCAGTGCAAAATGTTTTTTTATCTTTGTAATTCAATTTCTTGAGTTGGTGCTTGATTTAATAGTTGTTTATTATTTACTGATTTTCAACTTTAGGAATCTGCTCAAGCACTTTCGCTGACGATTATTTATGTTGTATCTAACTATTTTGCTTACATTTCGACCATGTGTTTAACGCAAATAAAAATTTCATCAAAATACATTTCAATCTTTGTTAGGCCAGCTTGTTTCTGTCGGAAATAATGCACGGGCTTTAGAAAATCTGACATGAAATTTGATTGATTTGAAGGATGTTATTATTATATCGAATTTTCCTAGAAGTGTGACGAAGGTGGCAGCACATTTCAGTGCTCATGATTTACGTAGTCTATCGATTTTTCCAGGAAGTGTACTGCGTTATTTGCAATTCTTCTGCACTGAAATATTCTACATCGATATTTTGTATTGATCTCTTTGGTAAACCTCGCAAAATATATTTTCGATTATCTTTATGGATAGATAAAGTCGAACAGCGTAAGCGACTATTCATTCTTTAAATGATGATTTTTTTGGTTCGTGAAATTGTCTGAATAATAAACGATAATGCACTTTAAGGCCATTCTCGTAAAGCGTACCTTGACCTTGAATTTGACCTTAAACGATTTTGGGTTTCCGGTTCCCGCCTGAACCATGAAATCTAGGAAACATGAGTTAGGTCATTAATGTGATTGGAATAATATGACTTGAGAATATTGCTGCTGCTCTTTGATAAATTATCAACGTCCCCGGGTTGTAATCTCTATGATTTACGTCATTCTCCCACACGTTCTTGGTCGTGATCCAGGGTTTTGGAGGCTTTCATCAATATCGACATTACCACTCTGACGCGTTCGATGAACTTTTCCAATTTTGCGTGACGAAAAACGTGTTTTTTACATTATTTTTTAAAAACTTCCCGCAACGTTATATTTCATAAAAGATATATTTTAATATTTTTGTTCCATTATACAAATGTATCGTATGATTTATTTTGCACTTTATTGTTCGAGTTATGACTGGGCTGTTTGCATAAATCTCACGATATTTTATCAATATCGCAGATATGATGTATTTCACATTGGTCTGTGTTCTGTATACATAAATCATGATTTTATATATTTCCTGAGTACGAACATATGATTGTAGTTGATTCTTGGTGTTTAGGTAGATGAACTATACCGATAAAACTGTGATAGAAATTGCATCGAATTTTTATATTGCGCTTATGCTTGCTTATATGTTCATTTTATATATTTATTTATACATTAATTCTCATTGGCCAGGTTATAGCATGACCATTGAGCAACGTTTAAATATGCTATCTTACCATGAATTGATTAATTAAAACAAATGTATTGCAAATTGACATTTTGCAATGTAACTAATGTTAGTTTAAAATACTTAAAAACCGTTAATTTTACTCTGTAATTTCTTTGTACAAATCGCTGACCCAATACGAAAGCAGAGCTGCCAACCGTTCCGTTTTTCCCGGAATCCGTTCCGTTTTGCTCTAGTAGAATCCTGTGTTCCTTTAAAATAATATAAAATTCGTAAAAAAATTAAAATGTTCCGTTTTTCCGTTTTTCTCTTTAAAAGTTCCTTTTTTAATAAAAAATGTTACAAGATTCTGTTTTTCTCTTTAAAAGTTCATTTTTTATTGTAAAAAATACATAATTTTGTCTTATGTCTCAAAGATATTTTGCAAGCCGTCGATCTTAATAAATACTGAAAGTTGTTCATATTTCAATTCAGAGCATTTTATAATACATAGTGGGTATTTTGTGATTTTGCGTCAAAAAATATTTGTTCCTATTTGGTATCAATATGTTCCTTAAAAATTCCACTAGGCTATCGGCATGTTCCTTGTGGGATATCAAAGGTTCCATGAAAAAAATGCAAATGTTTCTTACATAAAATGTCTTGGGTTGGCAGCTCTGCGAAAGGCATCTCTCAAAAATACGGTAATCCGTAACATTTTAGTATAAATACGACACGGAATCTTTTCGAGATATCTGTTCTGATGAAACTCCTATCCACATATATATCTATATTTGAAATATACATTGTACTTGGTGTCGTTATAAGGTGTCGTAGGGTTAATAGAAGGTATAACTGTGATATCATACTCTCTTAATATTATTGATTTGTTTTTATTACTGCTGGTTTTGTACACAACAGAGTGGATCGAATTAATATGCATTGTTGGTAAATTTTATTGCTAATAATAATATACCGAGTGTCATGAACTGCAAAAAAAGAGAACATGATACGACAATTCTGAGTCATTGTTTCCCCACTGAGTCTAATACGTTTTGTGTTGTTTCCCGCGAAAATCCTTAATACCATCACGTCATAAATGTTTTGGAATTAAAACGAAAGACGCGTGCTACAGGTCTACAAAAAATAGCTCTTCAACATCCCCAGGCTCTAATCTAACGATTTGCGTCACTCACCCACGTTGTTTGTGATGGTGATCCAGGGGTTGTGAATCCTTAATAAATATCGCGATAACTACGCTTAAACATTTTTTTAATATTTGTCATTTATACGTCATCATCGATTATTTATCGGTAGATTTTCACTTGAAACGGTATAATGCCGCGTTGGTTTTGATTGCAACAATTTGATCGCTTATTACATTAGGCTATTGTCACAAACAGTTGTTTTCAGTATACAGAACGGGTACCGGTATCTAGGTGAGACTAAAAGTGGAGTACCTCATAAATGACGATCTTGATTTTTTTTAGTTCAGTTTATGATTTAGTCTTGTTTTTTGATTTTCTAGTTCAGTTTATGATTTAGTCTTGTTTTTTCATGTCGTTTAATGTATTTACTCTTTTATTTGCAGGTAAAAAGTTTTTGAGATATTTTTCTGTCCGAATGCACAAATTTTTTATAACCTCATTACTACAGACGTTCTTTATTTTGAATGGAGCTGCAGGGTAAGTGCCGAAAGCCGCCTTAAATGTTCTAAATTTAAATACGTAAATTCGTGCTCTTCTGAAAGACGTATTCGAAAATATTTATTTCATAAGATAAATTCTTGATACAATAATGTATCTATTTCATAGTTGATTAAATTTGTTTAAATTTGCAATGGTTGTTTTGGCTGGGTAATATTACCATCCTGTAAAGTAACTGTTGCAAATCATGTGCAAAGTCATCTGCATCTGTTATCCGGTTCTGGAAATTGATTAGCGTACTGTACTTACAGCTTGTCTAAGGGGGTGTTTGGGGTGGCGAATTCATTCATGTTAATAAACAAGATAATTCACACATTAAGTTATATAAATTCAATCATCATTTCCTAAGTATTTTCTTACGCATCCTGACTTTGAACAAAGCCAACAATTACCTTAATACTTATCTCAGATTGGCAACTGGTCTGTATTTATGACTCCTCATTTTGTCAATAAATATATTCTATAAATATAACACTTGGATGAGTTCGCAATATGATGACGAGGAGCAAATATTAGATATATATTTTCTTGTGATTCTCAGCCAATGGTTGCTGATCATATCAACTGCTACATTAATCCACATGATGATTAATTTGTTTGGTTGATTTAATTTTCATTAATTAATTAATTACTATACTATATACATCGGATCATCGACACGTTATTTCCTTTGGGAGATTGTGGTTATTATGTAGTCCATTAGTGTCAATATTATATTTATTCAGGTATATTACATCGTTGTGATTTCTCAGGCTATTTTTGTTACTTTTCAGGTTTTGCTATAACAGTCCAATCCATGTGCTTCTTATGGTGCCGACGAAATCTCCGTTAGTAACATGGACATCAAATGGGGAAGCCTAGACTTCAAACTGAAGCTGGAAGTGTCACGCTAAATTCAAACCTTAATCATGCTTTCTGGGGTATAGCCACCGATAAATGTGCTATATCTCCGCCAGTGACTATGCATGATATTCCTACGTCAACACCACTTAATAATTTTGTGGCTAGACTGCCCAGTTCTCCTCAAGCCGCAGTTTACCCACGCGAGAACCAGCAAGCAAGTATGCCCATGCAAATGGATCATTCGCCAATTAGTGATGAAGAAACATGCGAAATAACTGACAGGCTTGATCGATCAATCTATGATAATATACATTCCATCAGATCTCTAAACACATTTAGACACTATAGTCCTATATATCATTACGAGAGTGAGCTAAGTGTGCCAGACAAACCTCGTAGTAAGTCGGAAACAGATAAAGAATCTGTATTATCTCCGCTGTGGCGCTTGCATGTGTCCAGTGAAATTAATTCATTTCCTTTTTTCAAGCCGTTATCTAAAGAAAGACAAACACCTGAGCACTCCCCGGTGCAAATTGATGAAGATATTAAGTTCATTTGTCAGAGTCCAGGTTCAATGAGTAAAAGTTCTGAGGGTAGTTCAACCAGTAAAGAAGGAGAGAGTTTCAGCCACGGAGAGGGAGAAGGTGCCAAGTCAGGCAAGTCACAAAAGCATCCACATCAAAGTTTTAAAAAGATATTACGTGCTCGTTATTTGTCTAGTCAAGAAAGTACTGAAGGGTTGAGTGATATTGAAACGAGTAAGGATGATGATGCTGTTTTTGAAATGGATATCCACGAAGAACAGGTGGTATATAAGACAATACCCGAAAATCCTGAGCATTTAAGATCTAAAGCAGCTTTAGGTGCAGTGCCGGGCCATGATCAACGCGAGCCGCTTGATCTGTCACGGTCGCTTGCAGTATTCCAACCTGATGTATCAACTGCTTGCCATGGTCAGGCTGTACATCGGTTTATGAAATATCAAGAGTCCAATGTTGGTGCGATTGTTCAAAGTGAAATGACTTCTCCAGTTCCTATCAGTCCACGATGGCGTAAACCTTTACACTCTCATATACCTAGTCCACTAGTCACATCATCTACCTTGTATTCTACTTCTTCCAGTCCGTCAACACATCATTTAATTCCGTCAACAATTCATACTACAAGTCAACAAGTTTCACCTGGCTTATCACCAATTTCGCCACGATACTCACCCGGACGATCTCCAACATTCCCTGGATACATGGGAGGTCTCACCCCTTCTCCATCTCCACAAGAAGTTGCAAGACCTTCCACTTCAGAATTGCCAAAGCATACCAAATCGTCTCAGTTTGCGCCAAAGTTCATTTTTCCTCCTCCATCTGATATGCTAGAGGGACGACCTCAAACAGAAACTAAAGCTATGTTTGCATGTCCCATCTGTACTCAGGTGTTTCCTTCATATGATAATTTAGCCAAACACATGGCTAAACATTTACCAACTGAAACTGTCCGTGGGCCTGATAATAGTAAAATTCATTATTGCAAGGTTTGTAATCGTGCTTTTTCAAGAAGTGATATGTTAACAAGACATATGCGTCTTCATACTGGCCTGAAGCCATATGAGTGTAAAGTTTGTGGTCAAGTTTTTAGTCGAAGTGACCACTTAAACACTCATCAACGTACACACACTGGTGAAAAACCGTATCACTGCCCACAGTGTCCATATGCAGCATGTCGACGTGATATGATCACAAGGCACATGCGTATACATCTTAAACGTTGGACTAAGCGCTCGCCATTCAGCTCCTCGAGCTCTGAAGAATCACCACGTCAGTGGTCACTGAGTACCGGTAGTCGATCGAGCAGTGAGTCAGCCGAATCTCATGGTGAACGCTTATTATCTGGGTCAAGTACTAGTGTTGAAAGTGACCGTTTAGTATCGATGTCTAGCGTAGAAAGTACTGACCCTAGTCCAAAGCCTAGTTGCTCAATTTCAAGTGGTGACAGTGTAGAAATGGAATTGGCTTCGCCGGAAGTATTGCAGCATCATTCTTGGGTTGTTCCGCTCCCGCGCGCAATGAGTAGTGACTTAGGTGAATGTTCTGATTCTACCCTTCATCTACGTAGTGTAGGAAGTACAACTTCTAGTGGAACATGGGCATCTTCAGCGTCGCTGAGTAGTGACAATAACAATGCTTCATCCGAGAATGTTGCCACATCTGAACAACTGCCAGAACATTTCCAAAAATGTTCAGTTGAGCAACAGGACTTTCAAAGCTCCGGTAGTTGACTTATAATATTTTCGTTTTGAGTTGGATTTTGGTTGAAGTCAGTTAGATAATAATGGCATTTAAAATGTTACTGTGATGAAATTGGCTTTGAACTTAATGAATTGTTAACGGGATTTGTATGGTTATGACTATGAGATTGCTCAACTTTTTTAGACTGTTTAATGCAAGGTGCTGAGAGATTTCATTGACGAAGGATGTGCTAAGTAACATGGCTGGACTTCTCGCTAAAGTTTCCGTTGTTTAAAATTATTTTTGTTTGGCTGTTTTTTTGTTGAATTCGTATCAGAACAGTATAAGCTAATTTCCATTAAGTTTATTTTATGGGAAAGTATTTTTAGAAATATATGTATAAATTCTTAATTAGAGACATTTCAGAGAATGGACTGCTACATTACTAAATAATGTTTCCCTCTTTTTTGTTCTGAAATTTGGCATTGAGTTTTTTTAGGAATATAAATTGGCAAGCTTTAACATTTGACTCCAATATTGTGTTGCCCCCATATTGGAAGAAATTGTTTCACATGGATGATATCAATGACACACATCTCTGATATTCATCTTAAACAATATTCAGGCAATGGTTGGACTTTTTTGCGATTTGTTGGATATATAGTTTGTTTTAATAGTTTGAAATCAGCTTACTTTTAATCCACCATTATATCACTTTAAAACTCCCCTACAGTCTGTTTTGAATAGATTTTATTATAATATTATTAATGGGCATTTTTGTTTTGGGACGTGACTTTACATGAGGGGCTGTAACACTTTTTGGGAGTATGAGAGTTAATGTATTAGAAATGGGCATTTTATTTTTTTTAACCTTACTTAATACAAAACACCTGCATTAGAATTTTCTAGTCAGCGTAATTAAATGAAGGGGAGGCATTAGTTGTTCGTAGTAACTGTAATCTGTTTTGAGAACGTGTTGACGTTTTATTGTTGTCGAATAAATCATATATGGTTTCGTTTGTTGAAACTTTCACTGCTTCATTCATAATGTACCTTTAAGAAGTTTTAAGTCATCGTTCTCAAAAGTGCAATAAGTAATTTGGGGGTGTTTTAGTAAAAATCTTAAAAAAGTGTCTTATTTTTATCTCATAAGTAAATAGAAATGGACATATTTGGAAATCAAGTGACATCCATATTACATATACACTGTATTTGTTTTAATTATATCATTCATCATTCATCTTTCTTTTAACATGATTCTCACACTCCAGTGTAAACTGTATTTTGATGATTGAGCTTTTACCGTGTTTGCATAGCTTTTCGTCTTAGTTCAACAATTGGTCTCCTTAATAATTTATAGGATATAATGTTAATATTATGTAGAATAGGAGCCCGAGACATTTGAGCTTTAAGATTCATGTTAGGAATATACAAAACTATAAAGCCAAAAAACCTAAATATTTCCGTCCTAGACTCCATCCTGCAGATTTTAGAGTTGATATTGAATACAGTGTTTTACCTTTCTCATTAGTCACCAATTAATACTACATGTACACATATAGGCACCGCTCATTTATAAAAACGAAAAATTCAGAAATTCGACGATGGCCCAATGTTTGGCATTCAGTAAGTTTGGTTATTGGTACATAACAAGAGACTTTATTTTTTTGGTCCTGAAAGTTGTACAGTATATCCTTTTCACATTCATAAATTGTCCCTGCATTCTTGAAGTAGAATTTACGTTTTAAATTGGGCCTCTATAATTATAGAAAAAGTTTTGTTAATTTGCAATTGGTCTGTGTAAACTATGATGTACAATTCCGTTGTTAATTGGGTAAAAATCAGGGACATGTTGGGTCCTCTTCATTTATTGAGATCCATTGCATGCTTGAACACATGGACAAACTTATGAAGTTATTTATGAAATATCAAAATCACTGCAATTCTAGATTATCTAAACAAGATATGGACCTTTGGTGTAGTGCTGGATGAAAGTTAACAATGCAAACTCATAACAGGGGTCTTACACACAGTTATATAGTTTTAATAACTTCCGGAAAATGAAGTTTTAAGTACTCTGTTGTTATAAGTGCTTATGTTCCATTATCTTTTTGAAATTGCAATCTATTGATTCAATACATTTTTCTTCTGTGTATATTGCATAGAATGTGTAGGTAGTTTGTGCAAGTTTGTTTGCATAAATGATTTTATTGTTAGTGTTAATAATATGCTTTTCTACTTAGGTTTTAGAAAATTAATATAGGAGTTATTGCTAAACTGGTGTTGTCTGCTAATGGTTTCGCTTGGTTTGCCTGTATATATATATAATGATGTTTCATGGGCTTTTATGATGTTGGATATTTGTTTTTTGTTTGAATAACCTATTGTATATTATCATTAATGGTGACTGTTTTGGTATTAACGACAATGTATCGCAGTAACAATTATAATCGGACTGTGTGATATGAATGTTTACTATTTCAATGTGCTCATAAAAACGTGGCCAAAAAACTTTTAATTTCGCTGCGTGGATTCCCTTTTTACTAATGATCCTTTTATATACAATAAATTAACCAAACATATCAGGGAACAAGCCATAATCTGACTTTAAATTTTTCCACTTGTACACAT
Source organism: Tubulanus ruber (assembly GCA_036873915.1). Taxonomy (NCBI): domain Eukaryota; kingdom Metazoa; phylum Nemertea; class Palaeonemertea; order Tubulaniformes; family Tubulanidae; genus Tubulanus; species Tubulanus ruber. Next base: position 6,786 of record JAYJLZ010015570.1, on the reverse strand, counting down.
ATTAAGATATATTGACAGTAAATCAAAATGGACATGGTTGCTTACCACAGTGCTATCAAGGTCTAACATTTAATTTTTGCCTTATTCACTTTATATTTGGAATTATAATCTATATAATCTTTTTTAAGTCCAAATTCTAATGAATTCAGTTTCAACTCAAATTCCCAATACGGTGCTCATAACGGTTAAAGGTTCTTGCATTAAAATAAATGAAATTCATTATTGGTTAAACGTATGTTGCTATGATTTGAAGGCTGAGGATTTTTTAATTCATCAATATCAAAATTTGTTGAAACTTAATAAGTTTGAGATAAGAATTAAGGTTAGTTATGGCTGCTGAGATATTTCTGTAGCATTATTTGCCAAGATTAGATGGTTACGTCCTATAAGGAAATATATTTGTTGTAATAATAATTTCATTGAATGAATAAAATGTTAAAGATCAAATATGTATGATAGGCCTAAGCAATATATTTCCATGCTGCTTATTGTTGTAATGTTTTGTCTATGCACGAGAACTGTTATGTGAATTTTGTCCAAAACATTCTATCGGAAATATTAATTGTTGTTGAACTGCAATTCTTGGTTTATATTTAGTACAGTTCATATAAATAATTCACTTAAAAAGGTGGTTTCTGGTGTGCTAACGTGATAAAAGGTGATAATTAATGGACGTCATAATATTTACATCTCTATTTAATATGTGCTAATTTATCTAAGATAGATTTTCTTTTCAGTCACCAATAGGGCGTTTAATTATAATGTTTGTTATGATATCAAAACATGTGCTGTTACCCGGTGGACACATTAAATTTCAAGTTTTTATCGAGAACTTTCATGTATATAGAAAAAAAAAAGGTTGTTACTGTATTGACTTGCTGTGCAAGTGCATAACTGTGCTGCAGGAACGGCAAATCCTTTGTTTATTAACTTTATACTGGAATCAACTTGCATTTCTCTCCTTAATTTTATCTTTCACAAAAAGCATAATTTAGTAACTTTGAATGTACAAGTAACTACCACCTGAAACAAGCCTCCATTAGTTTAGAATAGTCCTAGTTTAGAATAGTCCTAGTTTACAAAAAGAGAACATACATGTATTATGGTACAATTTTATCACAATATTTTGAAGACTGTGTTAATTACTGATTTATGATTTGATTAAACCTCTGGAATTTTTTTTTAGTACGTGTACTACAACACATCAATATAGAACTACCGTAATGTAGCATTTACATTGTCGAAGCGAAATTGGATTCCCTTTAGGATGTGACAACTTTTCTACATTAAATTAGTTGTATAAGTCCTTCAACTTTTGTCGTTCACCGATTTGTTGTTCAGAGTTTGTAACTTTTTTTACATATGTCTTGAAGCACAAAGTTCGGGAGTGGGTTAATGATAACACGATTCACAAAATGATAATCACTTTTTGACCACACTAAAAATTGGAAAACTTTTACAATCTACTGAAAAAGAGTTACCGTGATACTTTAGTGCTATATTTTTAAGATTCACATAGGGATTTAAATTGCTTTTCTTAACATGATTTCTAACACAGGATATACATGTACCAGTATATGGATTTGTGCTGTAATTTAATGATGTATTAAGGGGTTTCATACGCTTTATATCGCAGTCAAGCATAGTAGTATTCTCTATTTATGAAGAGCACTTACAGTCTACTGTTTTTATCCTCTTAGTCTTAACTGTTGTATAGTTTCAGTACATTTTACAGATGTAAAAGCACAAATTCATTGACCCAAGCACAAAATAAAAGCTCAATTTGCTGGTGAAGTGTCCAAGTTTTTTATACAGTATTACAAGCCCATTCCATGTGTAATGTATCATAAATCCGTTGTTGTGCATCAGCATATTGTACAAGAATATTTTGACATTTTTATATGGCGCTCTTAGATGTGAAAAGCTGTATTTAACTAACTTTGGTTATTGTCATTTCCGTTTTTTGGTAAAATTTTATATGACTATATATTTGTGAAAATGCCTATTTTTTAATTAGGGTTATGTTATTGCGAGTACTGTTGTCCTCAGTATCTCGTAATCGAGCACCATCTGTACTGACAAATTACATTTTTGGAGGCAATGTCATTTGAAAACATATTCGGCTAATATAAAGCTATAAAATTATCCTTAAACTTGAACATTTGAAAGATCATAAAATGCAGAGATACATATACAGATAACAATACAGTATCTGTATTTTTAGGCTACTGTTATAACCTTAATTATTTTTTTAATGTTTTAAAAATATCTAACATATCAGCAACTCCCAATTAATATACAGTACCCCAGTAATTAATTAAAAGGAGCATTCTTGTGCGACTTTTCTAGTTTGATTTAATTGTTGGAACATTGAACCAGTTAACCTAACCCTAATTCAAATATATATGTCTGTGCTTTGTTGTAAATGAAGAAAGTATCATACATATGTCAGTCGTAAACGTAAGGTTAAATAATGATACAGTAGATGTTAGATTTGCCACACACTTGATGTCATTTTGACCAAAATCAGAATAATTTCCCTTTAATGTTTATTGGTAAGCGTTCTTCACTTTATTTGAAAACAATTCTGAAGCAAACTCGTTGGGCAGAAATCAAAGTTATTAATTAAAGTTTAAATCATGGTTATGGTGCATTTCAACATTAACCTAGAGATTGAAGCTAGAGTAAAGTACATGTAGTTGTTGTGATTGTCAGCTTAATTAATGAACAGAAATATTAAATTATAAAAGGAGTAAATTTTGTGATGTGCACAGCTATTTTATTCAAGGCACGAGATATTTTTGACACAATATGTGCTGTGTTATAACAATTATTACAAGGCGTGGCCGTGTAAAAA
>JAYJLZ010014460.1:0-19124 GCA_036873915.1 Tubulanus ruber | reverse complement strand
ACAACTTGTATAGTTTTAACAATTTCTAACTATAAATATGAAACCAGAAACTGACAAGATAAGACAAATATATCAGAATGGCGATTGAAATGGGGCAGAGAATTAACATTCAAATTAACTTGGCTTAAGTGTAGCAAACCCATTTACAACATCTTTTTAAATACTGCAGGATGTACAATTTTTTGCAATAAAGTTTGAAAAAAACAATATGATAAGATACAAGATGTCTAGGATAATTACTATTACAAGACAAATATGACAACGATATGCTTTGACGCCCAGAAACTGCTTCTAATCTAAGTTTCATCCAATAAACCATGAAGTGAGGGTTTTAATTTCGCAATTACCTGAACATAATTATACTGCATCTACACACACGTCCTTAACTCGAGTTAAATCTGTCTCGAGTTAACATTACTCATGTTTAGGCCTTTTTTTAATAACTAGGTTGACGGATCTGACAATGAGATTTCCGACAAAATAAAAAGAAATTTCCCGTCGCCGATCACCAATTATTTTATATGTATCAAAAAAACTTCTTTTTTTTCCAATTGTAACCGGCAGGACTTTTTTTTAATAAAGTTTCCTCCGTTTGTGAGAAATTTTATGTTTTATTTTAATTTTTTTGCCTGTTTTTGGGAAATGACTTTTGTCTTGTAGATTTATTACTGAGTGATTTAGAAATGTAAAACAAAAAATTTGTCTGAGTTGTATCTACCTGTGCTGCAATTTTATGCTGTTCTAAGTATGCTTTTAAAGCTAATGCAGAGGCAATACTGACAATTGTCCCCAAGTTGTTACCAGCCGCATGACCCAAATCAGGCAAAGCATCATATTCACAGAGAAGACACACATTATTTATTTCAACGCTTTTATCGTCGGAACAATTTTTATTAAAGACGTAGACAGCTCTAAATCCAGTGCTACAAACAAAATTTCTTTCCACAGAAAATTTTAGAGCTTCAAGAAAATTAGCAATAGTATCGTGAGCAAATGTCTCCTTAAAACTTGTTTCTGGATGATTCCACAGTTTTAGACTGAGCTCTCTCAAATTCAATGCGTGCTTATCCACCTCGGAAACAAGCAAATCGTGATCTAGTTCTAAGAAATCCTTAAGTTTATGAAGTTTTTCCAAAATTTCAGCTTGTTTAACTTCTGCGTTACTTTCCGCCATGTTGGTTTCAGCGGACAAAAAGGGTACAGACTAAATCCCGGAACCTGACCCGGAATCATGACTAAAATCCGTAACGCCGGACCGAGTTTCATCTGTGGTATAATTGACCAGGTCATTTTAAAATAATTTAATGTTATTTCAGTAGAATTATATTGGTAATTTATATAGATTCCTTTAATACTGACATACTATCGTGTTTTTGATTCCGACATTACTTCGCATGCAGAATGTGAAGCTTGCGAGCTTCCCTTTGTACTTGTCTTTTAAAAAAACACAAAAATTCCTTAAATCATACAAAAATTAGGAAACCAGTCTATGTTATCTACCTCAAGTTCGAATCCTAATGTATATATTGTATGAGGTCGTCATGACGATTTGTAATCCGCTTAAGTAATACTGCTGTTTTATCATTATTCATGGTACGATTTTTAATAAATATTTATTAGCCGTTCTAAATAATATATATTTAATAACAGGTCTATCCATCTTACCGAAATATAGCTACTGGGTACTGCTCTTGGGAACGACGTCTAGGCGCTGTCGTTTGTGTGGGTGAGTGCGTGCGTTTTATCATCATGGCTGCCTCTGCCGTGTTGTAAGGAGGCCTAGGCATTGAACACGATCGGGATGTCAAGATCTTAAGCTTCCCAGTGATGATGTGCGGTCGAATAGAAATTAAGTATGTAAGTGAAACTGAGCAGTTTATGATACGTTCAAAACTTTTGCTTGTGATTGAATGGGTTGCATGCCTGGCTGTGGCTCTGTGACAGTAATTACTTATTTTAGAGCCGCGTCCCGCGATTTTTAGCAGGATTAGCACCAGAGCAGAGACTTCACTAGACTAGTGTACTAGAGTCAGAGTGTGAGTGTCACTTACATTTACGACGTCGACTGTCAGTGTCATTAGAAGTCAAGGTCTAAAGTAAAGATAGTTTATTATAAGCCAGGCATAGAAGATAGTAAGTTAGTACTTACTGTCAAACAAAGTACTCGCATAAAAAAGCACGAGTGTCGCATTGATGGCGAACAAAATTTGTATAATTTAAATGTCAAATTATGTACAAAGTTGCTAATTTCAGACACATTTTCAAGTTGTTATAACATCGGCATAAATATGCATTATTATGTATAGTTAAATCAGTCTCTAGTTAGGGAAGGGAAATTATTTCCACTATCAGAAATGTACGTGTAAACATTGACCGAGAAAAAATAATTTTTCGCTTGTGTTAATTGCTTTTATTAAGTTTACTTGTTTTATATGAAGATATTAGCTGGAAACAATTGCATCTTATTGTTAACATCCAAGTGTTATTGCGGGATCGGATCCAGAATTTGGCATTCTTTTTTTGCCATTTGTTGATTCTGCTCAAGCCATTGGAACTGATATATCGTGATGATCCCTGGACAAAAGCGAGCGCGAAGAATAATAAGGGGTGTTTGGGCGTCCCAGAAAATTTTCGCATGCAAAAATTTGGGTCATTCCCAACATTTGACAATTTACTTAAAAATCCAATAAAAGTATTATTTTATTATTTATTATTATCAAGTTTATCAATCCATAGATTTTCAAAATATAACATATGTGATGGTAAATTAGCATTTTATCGTTTGACAAATAATCAAAAACTAAATTTTATATTTTGAATCATGGCATTTCTCTATGATCAAATGAGTACAGTAAATACATTTTGATGATGTTATATTATATTATTATAATATGATTGTAAACTTTTCATAAGACATTCAAAAAAATTGATGATCTGACATATCATAGGTTCGTTCTTCTTTTCACAACCACTTGTATGTTGTTAAGACTAAAAATCTTGAATTTTGTAGATTAAATAATGGATGACCAAAATGGTGAGGAACCTCTTCAACCACTGTACGACAACTTCACTCTCGAACAGTTGCTTAGAGGAATAAATTCATCGAACATTGACTTTGGTAACAACTTGAACTTTTCACAGGGTGATGATACTTATGCGCATGGAATATTTCAGTCTGAAGGGCATCCAAAGGATGATGATCCAATGAACTTTTGGTGGCAAAATTTGATACATCCTAATCCTACTGGAAATGACTTTAGGCAATCACATAGTGGGCATACATCGCCTTCTTTCTCCAGTGGTGAAGCATCCCCAACATTTTTTAACCATAGCCAACAGTATCCACTCTACAACAATATTGGTGGTAATTTAGTTTTAAATCATTCAGATTTGAATTCTGACTTTTCGCAAAATCCAGACTGTTTTCATGGTGGACTGACTTATGACAAACTTTCTACTCTGTCCAACAATGACTTTAAGAATGAACTTCCAAAATGTCAACAGAATCCGGCACAAAATTGGACAAATGGTATGCCTGAATATCACCCATTCCAGTCATCTACTGTATTACAAGATGTGGAAAAGGATGTCTCGATAGATGCTAAACCCAAAAGGAGCTATTCGGATGTTGCTAAGAAGCAACCCCACGTATCGGACACAGCAAGTATATCACGAAGTCACTTTAAAGAAAAACGCAGCAGTAGTCTACCAGAAGAATCTAAGACAACACCACCGCCTGTTTATAAAATTCGCAAGAAAAACATAAAATCTAATTCTGTGCTTAAGAAACATAAAAGATTTGATACTCTTGCAAGTAACGTTGAGCCTGATGCTAAGTATGGCCTTGACACATTTGATGATAACTTGATAAATCCTAGTAACGATGATACCTTCATAAATGGTGGCTTAGATGATATTGATGACGTACCTGCCTCGTTTGGATCCCAAAGCAAGAAAATGACATCATCTGGTAAGAAATGTTCAGTAGATGATCTATCGGCTGATTATTCATCTGCTAAAACAAAAAAGCCATCAACAAAAGAACGCCCATTCTTTGACCCAAAGCGCATATTTCAACCCAAGACAAATAACACTGCAAACTTAGCCACCAAGCCAAAACACAATAAGAAGTCTTCAATTGACTGCCAGACGGGCGATATTATTGATGATTGCTCCTTCATTTTGAATAATGGAAAGTGTTGTCCAAATATTACTGGTAGCCCACCTGCAGCCACCAAAACTACCACTTACATTAACAACGACTTGCGTGATCGTTTTGAGCCTAGGAAGCAGACAAACACTGACACCAAACAAAATCGCTCACAGCCTTCAATGGATACTCGTGCTTCCAAAAACCTGAAGGGTTCTAAGGATATGCATGCCACAGAGCAACTCGATTCATCAACACGTGCTCAGCGGAAGATGTTCCGAAAACAAAGCCAAAAGTTTCAGTTATTAGGTAAGTTAACACTACTGTGACTATTTATGGCTCACTACATTACAAAGCCTTATGTTATCATATATATGCATGATTTTAAATCTATTTTTATGAATTATTGTGCATTGTGCAACGCTATTCCTTCATCATGAGTTTTGCTCATTAATTTAAGTTCAGAACTTCATTTCAACAAGGACAAACTGTTGTTACTTTATATAAGATCATACAATTTTTCTGCGATCATGTACAGTACTGCAATATTCTTTAAAATTTTGTACTGGAAACGACTTTTTGATTGGCTTTACAAGTGGCTCTTTGCAATAAAATGCCATCTCGGATGTCGTGTTTTACCACTTTAATGATGATTTCTCATCCTGTCTTCAGTAAACTTTATTCAAGTTATTTCGCTAGTTCATCAGTGCACATTTCTGTAGTGTCCAGCTGGTTTCAATAGGTTTTTAGTTGCTGGAAGAGGAAGCCTTCATATTTTAAATCAAATCTTAGTTTATGGTTTGTCCAGTCAGTTTTTAAAAGCATAAATTTTCAAAAGTTTCTAACTTCAAGCTGTGTCCGGTATCCTTGTTGTGGTTTACATCCAGTCGGAGTACCAAGTGTTTTTTATAGACCATGATTGTGTTAAGAGTGTACCATGTTGCTCCCTAGTCTCCTATATGCTAGTGATGGTAGTCCAAGTATCGTTAGATGGTCGCGGTACATTGTGTTTTTAGGACCCTAATAATTTAGTTACACTTTGCACTGATTCAAATTGACCCCAATCACGTTTTAGTTTGGGTGACCAAATCACGTCTCTATTTTTCTAAAACTGCGCAGTTTATAGAAGTGTTCAGTTTTTAGTCCTCTTGGGACTTTGTCCCATCGGGCTTATGCATTCGATCTTCGTCTGGCGTCCTTAGAATAGATTAACAGGTAGTTGGCCACAATAAATAATTTCCTATCCTCACTCCACGCCCACAATTAAATAAACACATGAAAACAATAATAATAATTTATTTAATTATGATAGCGCATTACTATAAAATAATCAAAGCGCTGTACATAATATAAAACATAAAATGAAATAACATGGAACACTCTAGAAAGACATTTATAAAATAATATTAAAAGTAGGTTTGAGTAAAATATAATTACGTTTAAAAGCAGTAATCGATGGACTTTGTCTGATATCTACTGTATAACATTCCAAAGGGCAGGTGCAGTAAATTTAAAAGCTCGACTACCTTATGAACTTTTTGGGACTAGCTTTACCAGAATAGTGGTATTATGACTAGAGCGTAGTTGTCTAATAGGAACATATGGAGTGATGAACCTTGTAATCAATACATGTGCAGAGACACGTCACAGGTAACCAATGTAGGTCCACTCATAGATATGTAGTCTTACTACATATCTATGGTCCACTAAAACATAGAAAGTATAGGACTAGAAAACGGCATACACGAAAAATAATGCATTGGAATAGGACAGAATGGTAATCTGAAAGACAGGACAAGAAAACTATAGAAACGGAAAACTAAAAACAACTCAAAATCACAACACTGGAAAACAAATTCGCTGGAAAACGCAACTTTTTATGTGTTCCGTTTTCATGTCCTGTAGTTTCTAATTCTAGTCCAGCATGTGGAAGTCCGGCGTATTCACGTCCCCTGTTTTCGGCGTCCCCGGTGTAAATGGTCAAACTTTTTAGTTTTGGTTATATGTCGAGCCGCATTGGATACATCTATATAAGGCGTCTCTTAATAAATAATAGTAAATAATATTATAATTATTACATTGTATTATTATGCGAGTATCAAGCAGGTCATTAACGCCGGTGAAATCTTGCATTAATAAAAGCATTAATTATTTCTAAAGAGCAGATGTGTCACATTTCGCGGTATATGGGAAAACCCGTGCGTAACTTGGTTTTGGAAATAATTAATTCCTGTTTGAATATGGAGAACCTCTGCTGTTGGCTACTACAGTACACGGTCAGAACTGTGCGTACAATGCAAACTAAAATTTATTTTGGTTTATTTATTTATTGGTATTTTATTTTATAATAAATGCTTTCGGAACAGCAATCCAGCTACTCGAATCGAGTTAAGACATCCTCCACCCAAAATCCCTCCAACTATCTGACAAAATCCTCTCTCGTAGAACATATAAGAAATATTTTGAATTTAGAATAACTGAAATTAAAGGAAATTAACTTATTTATGATGTAAATAAAATGTAACTTTATATTATTTTCAAATAAAAATACATTAAAGATAATTGGTCTACACTAATTTAGGTAAAAATAAAATTATTTTGCTTATTCCCAGCGTATCCCCAACCTATGCCCTGCGTATTCAACCTATTAGTTGCGTGTTAGTTGCGTGTAAGTTGCGAGTTAGTTGCGTGTTAGTTGCGTGTTGAGAAATGGTAGAAATAGTGGCCATTTTTTTCTAGATCGGTGTCAGTTGTTAGTGGACCTCCGAGGGGACAACATGGAGCTACCTCTTGCTGTTATTGCACATCGGTTTAATCTTTTATAGGTTTTTATCGCGTGACCGATAGCACGCAACTAGCACGCAACTCGTAAGTTCTGCACGCAATTCACACGCAACTCGTACGCAGGTGATCGCAGATATTGGGGAATCATATTCAGAACGCAACTCACACGCAACTCTCACGCAACCCATAGGTTGAATAGGTTAGAAATTGACAAAATTGATGATTTGGTTTGCGTTTGGTGCGTTTAAAGATATTTTTTACACGTAACTCATAGGTTTCAGCATACGCTATGGTGTGAGGGCACCATTACATGCAATGTTATTTCTGGACATGCCCTTTAAGTGCAATGTTATTTCTGGACATGCCCTTTAAGTGCAATGTTAGTTCTGGACATGCCCTTTACCAGGGATGTGCTCACGCCGGGCGGGTCAGCCCGGCAATTTTATATAGCGCCCGGCACAAACTTAAATTTTAGAAATGCCGCCCGGCAGGTTTTGTTTGACACGGTCATTAAATAAATACTGGTATTATATCTGTCGGCTATTTTGTTTGCGGAATCCTAGAATAAATAAGTAACTGATAGTGATGTTTGTTGTCTATCGTGATTGTGATCTACGACCGTAGCAGAACGATGAAAAAAAACAGCCCACCACTCTGAATTTCCTGAGCACATCCCTGCTTTACATGCAATTTTAGTTCTGGACATGCCCATGCGATGTTAGTTCTAATTGTGTCTTTTCTTCCAGGACAAGTTTGTAACGTTATGCGTCGTTGGTTTCACTGGTTTTTTATCGAGGTGCTACTAGCGTTGATTGTCCTTGCGATTATGGTATCCTACAAGCTAGTTGTTATCACGTGAGTTAACGTATCGTGTATTGTCGTGCGTGTGGGAATGATTACTCGGAACTCAAACTTGTGCAATGATAAAACAATACCTAATGACATTATTAGGTTAAGTTTAATTATTAAGTAAAATTGTGATGTTTATATGTCTTATCTTAATGAGAAAAATACGGGGGGAAAACATCTTGGCCGATATAGCTTTCTACAGTAGTTTATAATCTTAAATTCAGTATCAAAAAATGGAACACTGAATATCACCAAAAATACATTATGTATTTTTGATATCATTAATATTAATTGCTTCAATATCATGAAATTATAATGAAACGCAAATTGAATATTCAACACTAAGTTATCAAATATCTCCATTTTAAGCGCAATACAGGCGAGGATAATAGAATAGATTATTCACTAATCTAATTAACTTCATTATCAAGTTTCATAATTTAGTTATGTATTACGGTTCAGCGTCTTCCATAATTTATACTTCAATAATGTAATGTATCCCAACCGTGGAAAATAGTGAAGTATAAAATGGGTTCTATAACACTATTACGGACATCTTCTGTTGTTATATTGGTGAAGTGTTAATAATAACGGTATTTACACTGTCTATATATTATTCACAAGTAAATTCTCACAGAAAAATTGTATTTCCTTATACGGAACCTCCGATTACATGTCCAATGCTCTACCGATTGAGCTAATGAGGCACCACTTCAACTATTATATATTATGACAAGTAAACTTCAAGAGATCGGCTTTAAACTCGGCAGCCACCTACTGCGGGTGGGTACGCCTTCCTGTTCGAAATTTCGAATCGATTCGACCAACTTTGAGCGAGTGGAGGCTACTCCCGCCGTCTATCATATATGTCATATTTTTGATGATATCTTTATCGTATTTTTTGCTTTCAGGGTTTTTAAATTATGCCACTGCATCAGTTTTGCTTTAGCCAAGACAGTACAGTTCGTGAAAAAACACCTGCAATCCTGGTTTACAAGTACTTCTAGTGAAAAATCTTGGAGTGCGAAAGATAGTGGTTATCCGATGTTTGGTTTGGATGAAAATATAGTTTTACCAACTACAGGTACAGTGTACCGTACTTACTTTTTGAAATTTAAATTAAAACTAAATATATTACTATGTTCTACATTTTGCTTTTGCTCTCAAAAAAGTACACCCTGCGCCGCGTATCGTCGGTATACCGTAATCACTCTGTCCGTGGGTTTGTCTGTCTGTCCGTGGGTTTGTCCGTCCGTCCGTGGGTTCGTCCGTCCGTCCGTGGGTTTGTCTGTCTGTCCGTCCTGCTATCCTTAAGGTCATTCAAATTTGGTGTAGACCTACCAAGAGCATACTGTAAGAATCATATTGTTTTTGGACATTTAATGAGACCGCTACCGCTCCACTTGGTTCATTTTCTGTCTGATTTTTATCAAACCTCGTCAGAATGGGCATGACCACTAAATTAAAAAGCCATTGGTTTTTACTTTGCTTATGTTGAAAGATGGTCGTTTGACAGTCATTTTCATTTGCAAAATATGTTTCTTTTGGACCGTCACCACTCTATATGCTTTTTCTGTTACCCCTGATTTTATAGATTTTGAGGTTAAAAGGTCATTCTTGAATTTCCAAAAAATTGTTGGATTAGATTTCTCGGCAGCTCATAACAATTTCTCGCAAATGGAAAAAAATCCATTGGATTTTTTCCCATTTTGCATATTTCAGCCTTTGGGTTTTCATTGTCCTCTTTGCTTCATGATTTTTATATTTTTATTGTATTAAAATAAGTGAGCCTTTTTCTTGTTCAGGAGAGGAGGCCATGAAAAGACTATTAGCTGGCAGAGGAAAAGACCCATATAGGTAGTTTCTTCAATCAACAGCATTAAGTTAAATGGACTTTTCAAGAAAATTCTTTTGTGTAAATTGCCGTTATATGATGTAATATGAACTTCAGCTTCATTGATCTAATATTTTAACTTAGTATCCAAAGTGGGTGTTTTTGGCATTGTGATTGATTAACATCAGTCAAGCAGCATGAGAAATTTTCCTTTGTTAATTCATAAAATATAATGTTTATGTTTGAAGATTTCATCTTAGGTGTTGTGATGACTTTTTTCAGTATATTAGGATTGAAGAGTAATTGCTCTGATGAAGATATTAGACGTTATTATCGGAAGCAGGCAGTTCTAGTTCACCCAGACAAGGTAATTTTTTTGGATTAACAGCTATCTCCTTTAAAAATCTGTTATTTCTCATTTTGCGTCCAAAGTAAATAAATATTATCTCAGCCACTAAAATACCATATTATTGTTATCTTAGTGTATGTACATATTTTATGATAGCTTTCATAATTTTATATTCCAAAAATAATGTCAAACAACTCACAGCGTATGTTAGTTTATTTACATGCAAGGATTATTTTATGTGAAATTTTATATTGAAGAATTGGACTGCCAAAAATGAAAAAAAGTCTTTTTAAAATTCTTATTACAGTGAAGTAGAAATCAAATTATTTGCTTGTTATTTTGTATTGTTTACAGAATCCTCAACCTGGTGCTGAAGAAGCTTTTAAAATCTTAGGCCATGCATTTGAACTTATCGGAAAACCGGTATGATACTTATATTATATAGTATAATAACAAGAATTATTCTCATACTTATCTCTAAAGTTTACGGGTGCCTATAATGACATGCTTTACCATTGTTCCTGTTCAGTAAAATTACTATATTGAAATCTGGGCTTCATATCTAGTGTATATCGTATTGTGATTAAATAATTTTGATGATAGTATTTTTTCTTTAGGAGAAACGTGCTCTTTATGATCAACAGTTCTGCGAAAACAAAGCTGCTGAAGAAGCCATGGTAAAAAAATCTTGTCTTTTTACAAAAAAAAAGGTCTATAATGATATGTAAAGGATATGTCACTGAGAACTAATTATATTGTTTTTTTAATTATATAGAAAGAATTCACAGATCTGCTGGCCAAACTTAGGGAAAAGGTACAAGAGGTAAACATTTATTCATATTTTGTATAATTCTTATTCAACAAACAAAACACCTTTTTGTGGTTAAATCACCAATGTTCTATAATTACAGGGCTGTTCACTTTAGAGAGGTACATATGTGTACAAAAATTTTGTTTCTGTTGCAATGTTCATTTTATAGAAGCATTCATTTTGGAGACATTCACATCGAGAGGTTTCACCATATGTTGTCAATTGATGTTGTAACATGTTTTTGTAGGCTGCCTATTTGATGCGATGTGACAGGTGCGGTGGTAAACATCGCCGTTTACCCATTGAACGACCTTGGTATAGTGCTAGACAGTGCGATAGATGTAACACTAGACATTCGGCTAAAGAGGTAAAATATTTATCTTTATTTTAAAACTAGGATAAAACTAGGATCCTTCTAACCGTATCTATATGAATATAGTATTCATCACATATGCGAAATGTTGTTTCGCATATGAATATCTGTTTTTATTTATTTACAAAATTCTTAAATTTAAGGGAGACTTATGGGCGGAGAGCACATTCCTGGGCTTTCTATGGCACTACTATGCGTGGATGGATGGTAAAATGTATGATATTACTGAATGGGCTTCCTGTCAAGTATGTACATTAAGTTGTGAAAATTTGTGAGACAAAAAATTATAATTGCATGTGATGTAATGAGGTTTATACATACAATGTTAAGGTTCTTTGTATAAAGGTTAGGTTTTTCCTTTTTTCATTCTTTGCAGCGAGAGAATTTTAAGCATATGCAGGCAAATGCGCATTATGTTATGTATCGTATAGCGACAAATAGTAACCGACAAAACCAACACACCCATGGACGTTCAGGGTTCGTAAATTTTATTCAGTTTTTACCGGTATTCGTATGTTGATTCTTAAGCAATTGACAACTTATGTATAATTATGTTGAAAAACAAGTAATGTGATAAAATATTGCATACTGATTTAAAAATTCGTAACTCTCACCGCATTGTTAGAAGCATCCACGTCTTGGTCTTATTTCATTAATAATATTATTTAAACCCAGTTTTGGATAACGACCTTATCAGTTGGTAACTGTACATTCTTCCTATTTCCAGACAGTGGTGTCAATATTTGTGTATATAATCTTGAATTGTCTGGCACTCTTTCATAATTAAGGTCCGATGTTCACCCACTTAGTATAATAACCTGTTGTGAATTTACGAAAAAAGTATGAATTCATATATTTTACATTATCATGAGGTCTATATATTAGAAAAACATTAATCAAATCTGTATTAAATTCGATATCTGCGGATTGATTGCCACAATTGCAACAAAGAAAATACCGTTGAATCAATTATATGACGGACGGGCCTGCTGCTACTGTAGCATTATGGAATCTGGTATAACGCTGGAATTAATAAATTACTCATGATAAGAGGCTGTTAATCTAATGTAATACTGGAAACATGTAGGGATCATTGCTCAATATCTTAACACTTCCCTTGCCTTTTACCAATTGTGGGGAGGACAGTGACAGCAAAGACAAAAACGAAAATTGCAAAAAGTAAATACAGTATACTGTAAATGGAAACCTTTTGCAAAAATTAAGATAATCAAGGTGTGATTTGGTTTGTGATTTTCTATTTTACAGTGAAAATGATCTGGAAGATTTCATCAATCATTTGATCCACAGAACTATGCAAAGTGACTCGGATCATAGCTCATACGCTGCTCCAGGTTCTCAGTCTAGCCGCCCTGCTTGGACTCCAGGACCTGCTACTACTGCCACCAAGGGCAAGAAACGCCGCAAGAGAAAACATTAAATTTTGTATTGGTATTAAACGGGAATGGAATTGGCTGACGACTCTGGACAAAAATCTGTGATGAATTTTCATCATGCTCAAATTTTGCACGAGGCAAATAAAGCTTAAAAGAAAATAGTCTTTCTTTAATAAGATTTGCTACCTAGATAGATTTTCTGCATTTTTGCGATCATCATAGTTCATATAGGTGCAGTTAAATTTGTGTGGTTAAAACATGTAAGAGAATTGCTCTCTCTCTTTGATAAAAAATAATGTCCAATATAGTAAATGCTTAGAACTTTTTATGTCAATCAAGGTGTTAGTAATTTTTTCTGAATTATGCTTTTGGGGCTTTATTACACTAATAATTAACACAGTGGCTATCAATACAGTTCACTACTATGCTATGTTGTAAACCCTAGATGTTATTTGAGCCTATACCTAAGATATACTGTACTTTTTAATTTTATATGGTACATGTATTTGAATTTAAGCTACCGGTACCATCAATTGTTTTATAAATGGTACCACTGAATTATTTTTGTGTAGTATGACTCCTATGAAGAACTAGAGGGTCATGTCAATTGATATTTGCCAGTTGCAAATTGCTTGTTGCAGATCAAAGGGATAAAATCATGTTGGTGATTACCATCTATAAAGCAATATTTTGTAATATAATTTGATGCGAAAAGCAAGAGTTGTCTCTTGCTCGAAGTTAATTCCTTTTCTTATTCCACAGCCAGCAATATAGAACTCAAAAATTAGATTTTGCAGAAAGCTATAACCAATGGCCCCCAGCTCTTCCATATGCTACAAATTCAAATGTAGATAATGTACGTATGATGTAATGAGTGAATGAGCAGGTTTGATCTGATCAGTATCTGATCATCTTAATCTAACCACTATTATCATCATCATCATCATCTTTAAACTCTGGGCTGCCAACTGTCATCACATCCGCTTATGGTTTTCTGATAAAATTATTTAATTGACATTAAAATCGCAGCCGTTGAGTTATACGGTAGTTTATTTTAACATTTAGGAATATGCGTCATATTCTGTCATTTAGTTTATCGAGGTTTAGGGGTTAATCTGAATCGTAATGATATATTAATAAATGGAAGTGCTGCGCTATTTGGATTCAGATTGTCTTATTTAGAATTATTATGCTTTGCTTTTGGTGTTTTTTTTTATAAGACGACATAATGAGGTCTGTCAATGTTGGAATTGTAGTGTTCATCGTCATCGTTTGTTGAGCAACTGTTGAATTCCAAAGTAAAACAAAACGGAAGAATTTAAGTGTTTAAGAGGTAAGAAACTAATATTCTACAGATGAATAAATGATTTTTTAAAATATTATAAATTTATAATGAAATGACTAATAATGTACTTCGAACTCGACACTTGCGGCATACTTTATCAGTTCTTTTTAGTTACTATAATTCAATTTGTTTCATCACTGGTTATTTTTTGCACTGAGCTTAAGTGCTCTTGACTAATGATAAGAGTGTATTAAGTTGACATAGAAAAGCCTAGATTACCGTACTTATTTTGTGAATAATTTATCGTGATAGTTATACACAGTCGGCAAACTCTTCTTTCCACAGAACTGCCTGCCATTTATACAATCTATTTCAAGGAGGGCCAATGTCACTGATAAAGTTAGATAAATTTGATAAAATAAATAATTATTTTGCAATGGATAAAAACTTCGGGGTAAAAAATTTCTTCAACTGTTTATTTATTCTAAATTGGTGAGGTTCTGTGCATCAGTATCCTATTGTAAAATTAATTTCGGGTGTTTGCAGCTCTTATTGCAAAATTAGTTATTCGCAATTCTTATTTGCTGTTTACTCTTAAGATGTCGTTTCGTAAAACTTATTATAAAGTCCATTAACAACTATCATCGAGACAATTTTAAGTACGGTACGGGAAATTTTTTGTTGGATCTGAAGGAATGATTAGCTACCATGAAGTATTAGTACAGTTAACTAATATGTGGTGAGGCTGGACCTCTTTTCGCATATAATAGACATCAGGCTTTTTACAGAGTCTTCTACGGGATAACCATTCTTTATCGTACTTCGAAATTTCCTGGTAAATATTTCGAAATTTCCTGGTAAATATTTTAAATAATTCTGTTTGTGCTTGTATATTGTGCATTTACTTGTTTCATGTGATATTTTTGAAGCCTGCCATGGCTAGCTGTTCTGCTGATAAGTTTTATTTGAAAGTTCTTGTAAACTTCGGTTTGTGGTTTTGATTCATTCATATCTTTATTATTTTAATTTGAAAATTTTGTGCTAATCGTCTTGTTAAACAGTATTGCTGATGTTTTATGATAAGAGGTTCATTGCTTTGCAAAAATTTCCGTTTGGAAGTTTTCTTAATACATGTAGCTCTATGTTTGATGTTTAGTGTCTGGCATTGCATAATTCAACATTGTTATAACGTCTATATATATATATAAAATATATATATATATATATATATATATACATGTATGAGTAATATTTTCGCAATTGTGAATATACATGTATAATTACGTCTTTAAATTATTCGGTGTGTGGTAATTTGCCAGTTTTTGGTTCAGCAAGACGATTTTTAAGTCTTAAACTAAAATTATTTTCTGTACTTATATCAATTTATAGCCAGCACTTCCTTGAACTGCAAGTTATCGTGTGATTTGTATTTCAGACGAATTATAGGGCACAAACTCCTTGACCTCCACGTTTGCAAATTTTTGACTTATTTTATTGTATAATGAACTCTTATTGTTCATAAAAAATGTATTACATGTATCTAATTTTTGATTATGGTATAACGCATCAATTTTTCTTGTCTAGGGCATTTTTCACAGGGATTCACTAAAAATGTTAAGTCCGCACACACTACTTATTGAAATGAGTTAATAACCCAAACATAGATGATAGCCACCAACATGTTCACTAACATGTTCATACACTTTTAACTTAGTTTTCGTTTCATTCTTTGTTTAACGTTACAAACTGATCTGACCTCCTCGAGACTGCCACTTCTCGTGAACGGCAGAGTGCTTTTCTTTGGCTATTGTAATGTCACACTTTTTTCATTGTCTGCCTTTACCGTCTTACCTGAAATGCACCTAATACTGCGACTTATTTTATCTGTTTTATTTCAGTTCGTTAAAATGCAATAAAAAAGGAATTGACGTTTTTGCACAAGCCTACAAGAATTTTGAAGGCACGACTTAATTTTAAAGTGTCTCATAAATGCTATTGTATATGCGGTTGATTGCAGGGAAAGCTTGCTTTTTTGGCTTCTATGAAATTTTCAAGCTGGATATATTCAGCCGTTAACGAAAATAAAGTGGATTTGGTAGTACGTAGTAGTTATCGTCATATTTTCATATACATGTATAAAGCAAAAATAATATCCATATTTAGCTAAAGGGATTTACGATTCATTTTTGTGTTACATAACTTCCAAAGAGTAATAAATTACTTATTTTGACAAACCGACTTTGATCTGTGCACAATGGAATTTCCACCCATTCTTATGCGGGCCGCACACTGGGCGAATGAATTTAGCGTTGCGTTCTAAGTCATCAAATTCATATCGGTCATTAAGCCAGAAATAAAAACAAGAAACTTAATTTGAATAAATTTTTTGCCGCCAGGAAAAAAGGATATTGTAGTGGTCAGTTGAAATGGTTGAAGTGATTTAGGAGGTTACTGGGAGGTGGATACCGGTATGCCGTAGTTTGGATATGTACTGTAGGGTGTTTGTGTTGTAATGTTTTGCACTCGTTGAATTCAACAAGAGTAATCCGTACTCGACACTGAAGGTATCTGCATGTATGATCACGATTCGCAGGTGCTGGGCTATAACATATATAACATGCGTCTTATCACATAGAGGTTATCTTAGTATGAACTTATGTTGCCATTAATAACAGGAAGCAAATCTTGGACAAAATATTATGCTTTGTTTTGTTGCTATGCACCAAAATGATGACGTATTACACTTAGAGATCATGTGACTGTAACGTTTTTATGGTCATGTTATTTTCATGTTATTTTCGTGACGTCTTATGAGGCGTCAAAAAACAACACTTCATACACATGAAAACAAAATACCATACCTTTGCGCCGAAGTTCACGATTAGTCAACAACATACAAACGGTAACAAATTTTATTTAAAACGTTTAATGTATTGCTAGAAACCTTCACTATACATCTATTTACATATAAAATTTACAGTTCATAAAAAGGAAATACATCAGCACATGATTACGAATTATTTCCATGTGGAATCCAGATACATTTTACTACACTATAATGAAAAGTTTTCCTTGACCAATTTTTGTATAAAATATAAATAAATTCACCCTAGTTAACTCTTTTTTGAATATACAAATAATATGTAACAATATCCTAAAACAATCGTAATCAGTAAGTATTTATTAACAATTCCATTCAGCAGAAAACGTAAAATACGTTAAACCTCTAAATGAGCATTCCAGGTCCTACAAAAATTCATCTGGTTTTACAGTGAAAAAAATAATGTCATGGAAATTTAGGCCTCTGTGGGGGTTTGAATTATAGTAATGCATCTAACCATGTTTCACATTTGGTCACTGATAAATAAACAACAAACTAATTTTTAATCTATCCGCAGCCCAGCTTGGAGGAGTACAAGCAGAAGTTATTTGCACTATTAATGTGACTGTGCTAAAATTACGAGTCCATACATAGATCAAATAACTTAAAGAATTCTGAAGTATGCAACTAGACTTTTACCATTTCATTCCTTGGATTGAAATAAACTACTAAATTGCATTTAAATAATTTAAATTATTATAATATTACATTTCATAATCAAATTAAGGTAACAGTCTTAAAAAAAATTAGACCAGGTTGCCATTCTTACTTGCACTAGAAATTGACCAGTGACAATTAATTGTATAGCACAAACGCATACCCTTTATATTTTTGTTTTACAAAATAAAGGACATTTATTAGAAAGCAATATTTAACGAAATCAAAGAGCCACAAGCAGAAAACGAAATTCTGGCTTAAACCCATATAGTTGCTTAGGATATGAAGAGCGACTGTTCACAACATTTGAAAAAGCATGCACAAGAGCATACAGACCACAATTTCTGCTTTATTTAAATGCAAAGGACGAATTGCTGAAGCATTTATATAATAAAAATCCTTTTCACGTTTTTTTTGCACTTGATTGCCATGCACAAAATGCTATCACAAATGACCACCGTTCACTAATACATGTAGTAAGTATGGCATCGCATTCCAAAAATCCAGTAGACTACAGATGATACTTAAGAAATTCTTTGAGTCGCATTGGCAAATGGAGAGAGTCAACTGAAGGTGATGGCAGAATTCGCCTGACAGACATCCTACACAAATGTTGTAAACTTTCAACTTCCATAGGTGCCGCCCAAAATGACACCGCGCCATTACGAGTCCTAAAAAAGCAAATCTATATGGAAATTCATTCCAAAACAAGGTTACGGTATTTGGTAAATGATTACACAAGATCTCTATAATTACAATCTATGCCGCATATAAAGAATAGCGACATGAAAACTTGGCTTTCAATATTGCAAATATAGAATTCTTAAAAAAACTTACCCCACAGCTAGCACAGTACCATCTGGTGAATATGAAGTAGAAAGTGCATTTTGTACAACTGCTATTTGCTCCGGAGGTCCACTACCATCTATTATTCTCCAAAATCTTACAAACCTGAAAATGTACCCAATGGTTTGTTGTGTTCAATGGAACTAATCGTTACATACTGAGTTACGAGGTAAAGACATAGTCATAAAAAGTTATTTCAATTAAATATCTAGCTTAAATTTCAACTAGAATTAACTTTCGTAAAACTTAAGTACCGGTATTGTCACTGAAATTAAAATGGCTAAAGGCTTGTTCATTAAGTTTCTAATAAATTTGTATCAACATTTAAAATGCCTAAATAAATAGTCCCATTAGAAAATGAGTAATAGGACTTTAGTAATGATCCTTATTTCTACTGGTACCCCGGTATTAGGGCATTTAGCCCGCCTAGATGGAACGAACAAAATAAAAACAGAAATTTATAGATTAATTTAAAATTTTCTCATTTTTATTAAAGTTATTATAATACAACATCTATTCAACATTTATTATGTAAAACAACTATTTAAATTATATAGTTCTTGACATAAAATATACATTTTTTGTTTGATCTGCATAATAAGGTTATACTGTAGTAGCATTTATAGATAATGGCTATAAAATATAAATTTGATTAATAAACCATAATCATCAATTTATCTAAAGGTGCTACTACAGTATAACCTAATTACCCGGCATGCAGATCAAACTAAAAATTTCCATTTTTATGACAAGCCATCAAAAAGATCATTGTTTCAAAGAGATTTAGCAAAGTTTGTTCAGGAAAAATAGAATAAGATCAAATAAAGTACCTACAAAATTATACTTTAGAACTTAATACGCTACTTTTACATTATGTGGCAAAATTTATAAAGTCAAATCACCTTAAATTA
>JAYJLZ010013349.1:4012-15057 GCA_036873915.1 Tubulanus ruber | reverse complement strand
CTGAAATCTAGATTACTTTCAAATTATATTTCCCTTAAAATTTATGAATATACGTGGTTTTTCGACGGTATTAAAGACAACTAATAATAATGTTATTTTATATGAAGAATTACTATTAAATTTTCAGTATTTTCGAACAAGGAAAACTCGAGCTGTAAAATTTTGAATGTGTAATGGATTTTTTTTATGGTTTGTGACCTAGAAATAAAATTTACAAAATATTATCATAGAAAGTCATTTGATGCGAAAATCCTCGCATAGTTAGGCTATCTGTTGCGTTTTGATTTACATGATTGAAGAATTTAAGGTGTTTTAATGGTTGAGTGTGATTGAACATGTATATGTAATCATTGAATTGAAGTCTGTTTAGTTTCTCTTCTCTCGTCTGGTCAGGGAAAGAAATTTTACAAAAATCTGAAAGCTGTGCATTATGGCAGCTATTTCACTAATGTTGAATAATAAACAATCGTAAGTGGTCGGCAAGAAATGAAATATTTAACGCCGCTTGAAGCAGATAAACATGTATTCTGAAATTTGGAAATAGACAAATTGAAGTATGTGGCAAATTGATAGCGTGGCAGAAGTAGTTCTTTGTCAATTCTCTGTGTGTGTATATAATTTGTAGATCAAATAATTGTAGAGGGAGTTGTGCTTTAGCATACTTTATCTACTGAGCAATTTGATGAAAGTCGAAGGACAATATTTTTTGGTAACTGGTTTATGTTACTTAGATCGATGCCATTGTTACATTGACTATACTCGAACTAACAAAAATCCATGTAATGACACAGTTTCTCACTTTCTAATCATGACGTCAAGTTATCGATTACATCTTCCCAAAAATAAGTCGTTTGCGCAACATAAGGAGTGGGTTGGCTACCCTTCCTAACATGGTTTCTTCTTGCGTACATTATATTAGTAAACATGGAAAATTTCACCAACCAACGGGGTGGGGTGTAACATGTGGCAGGTGGTAGCGATATTTCGAATATAGGAAAAAATGGCACCGGAAAAAAGGGCACGTTAAAAATGGCACAGGAAAAAAGGGCACAAGTGAAAACTAGGAAAAAATGGCACAATTGTTTTACCGGTGCCATTTTTACCGTACACCGATATTTCAGATCATTTCTTTAATGAATATGAACAATCATTGCATAATTAAATTATGCAGTTCTATAAGTGTAAGTTTCTGTGAAATTGTGATAGAAAAACAGAAACTTGATATTTCTGACACAAATCCACGTCAGCGTTCTTTCTCAAATATATATCATCTCACATCATGTTGAGCCGTTTAAGTTTTTGGCAAATAATGTTGCAGATAAATTTGTTAAAAAGCGACCATAAAGCTCCCAGTGGTCTTCAGTATGAAATCTGAACTCAATATAATATGATAGGGCGAAGTAATGGCGATTATTATTTATGTATACATATCTAGGATTTTCTAACAACTTATTCATGACGTCTTATCTTTATCGTTTAGGTACGGTAGGTAAGGTAGAACCTTGGAATAATAAGAGCTACGCTCTTATTATTCCAAGGTAGAACGTTTCTGCTAGCTTATTTTATAGTTCCTGATGGTTCGTTGTCGTACGTTAAAACTGTCATGCACGATAGGGCGATATGATATAGATAGAACGCATAGCTCATAAAAAAATTATGGTCTAAGCACAACATTTTTTTTATAGGTAATAGCGGAAGAAATTTCATCACGATAACTTAAAAATATTTTCATGAATTGGAATTCCCGCCAAATAAGAAACATACTTATTCAAATCATTAAAGCAGCTAGAGCAAATGGACCAACTGCTTGCACTCAAAACTATCTGATTGGTTCGATATTGTTTTATTTGACACATTTTACTGCTTTCTTGAAATTTGGAGAAAGTACTGAAACTATACCTATCGTCAAAAACCAAGAAGTCATTTGAATCTGTACGAACGAATGTATCGCTCGAATCGTAATGGTTGTTCCCAGAAATCAACATATAAAAATAGTCCTTATTCACTTCAAAATAGTTATCTCCGTTAAATGATGGTAACTGATGGTAGTGATGATTATAACACTGATTCCATTAAAGTTATTGACCCGTTAATGCACCGAGAAGTCGATGTTAAAATGTAATGTTGCATATTAGATTGAACTTTGATCTAACCGATGACACATGGTTTCCTCTCTGTAATATAGACAACAAAGGATGTCAATGGCTGTCACTTTCATTTCGATTACCGTGTTTATCTTATTTGAAGTCGACATCAAAATAATACGAAAAAAGTATGATGGACGATATGACACTTTGATATAGAAACATTTGATATAGAAACATTAGATAATCTCTTTTTTCTTTCCCCGCTAGAGGACTCTAAAAACTGAGTTGGTTTCTTGTGCAAACTTACGCAGCGTATTAAATCAGAACAAAGGCTACACGTTTTGAAACTAAAGATTAATTAAGAACATTTAAATTCTTAGAACCAATTACTTTATAAAGTGCAGGTGTGGAATCAGCTGAACACGTGTTGCAAAATACTATATTCAGATTTTGACAATCTCAGCTGAATGGGAGATCCTTTTCGTCAATAATAATGTATGTTAAAAAATCCTGAATCTTTTTGGAATTCCATTCTAAACTTCAGGTCAGTATTACATGTGTTTTTGCTGCAACGATTTAATCATGGCCTTACGTAATTGTCAACGATACGCCTACAAATAATCCATAGTCGTGGCCATTTCAGATGAATAATTTGCTGCCTCAAGCCACGTAGGTAGTTTATACTTCCGTGCTCAAGCCAATGATGCTCTCATCTGCTGTTTACTTATTATGGTGCAACACACAATGTTTTTTTTATATAATGTGAAATAATATGAACTCTGTCACGGGTGTTGATAAACTAAGAAACGAAATCGAAACGAAATCGAAACGAAATCGAAAGGAAACGAAACGAAATCGTCAATTTTCATTAATTTCTATACTGTGGTGTAACAATAATAAAACCGGAAGTATCCCATGAAATTCTTGTTTTTGAGCTACAGAGCCCAACTTTGGTATCTGGGGCCTATATGACATGCCCTAGAAGGTGCCCTATGAAAATCCAAGATGGCCGCCAAAAAACGGAAGTAGCCCATAACATTCTTGTTTTTTGAGCTAGAGAGCTCAATGTTATGGTCTACTTCCGATTTCGTTTCGATTTCGTTTCTTAGTTTAGCAACACCCCTCTGTCACCGCTGTCCACGATTGACGATGTCGTTTGTTGCAGACAAAGTTTTGGTCCTCTCTGTGAAGTGGCTGCCAGCTTAATAAGATTGGTAATACGAGACAAAAAATGTTCCTTACTGTTGTCACTTCATCTTCCTGCTAAGACTGCCACGTTCACTCGATTGCCTAGTAGCCCAAAGCAATACACAACCAAACCTAAAAGATAATTAGTGTCTGTATGTTCCGAATCACGTTAAAAGTGTTCATATTACTTTGACGTTTTGAGCGACGCGAAGCCCATTAAAAATATCACATATCCATAACTTATACATATCAACAAAAACAAATATTATAATTATATATATTTTACTTACATTCTCTTCGACGGTAACATATTGCGCATGTATACCTTTTCACAGTTAACAGATTGGTAAGACATTCTGATGAAGGCTTTTTTGTAAATGCGATAATTTGATTCATGCCGATGTCCTCAAAGTCCGACTAATTGAAAATTTCCCCGGGTTTGTCGTCGCTTATTATAAAGGCAAGCAACTTAGAACTATCGCCATTGGAACTATCTGGTTATTTGGGACACATCCAACGACATGTAAATCTACTTTGATCAGGCTTGTGACATCAAGGAATATGATCTCTTCCCTTTTTTTTGTGAATTGAATAGGGACATTTTTTCTTAATTCTTTTCTTAACTGACTTTTTAGGCTTGCAATCGTCAACTCGAATTTACCGGTATATACCGGTCCTTCGTGACATAACATATTGTAATAATTTGTAATAAAAATCACATATCTTTTATTGTTCTTGTCTACTGGAACTAATTACTACGGAAAATTGTAATGTTATTAAGTAATCAAACCGAATTATAGTGAAACTCGTTAATCTTCCTGTTCACGTTCATTCTGTCGAAATACAACTGTTAAAACGGTGGTAAAAGTCTAGTCCCCGAAGAAACTGACAACTGAGCTTTGATATTCATACTGTGACATATAAATGTTACATTTTATTGATTTACCGATTGGTAGATCGATAAAATACCAGTAAAACGAAACAGGCAACAGATGAAATGAAATGAAGAATGTAAATGAAACGTTTCACACAGAGAACTTCATCATTCAGTTACATGTAAATTAACAATAACAATTTAATATATTATATACTGGGCAAGTTTTTGCTTATAAAAATGCCACATGACATTTGTTTGACTTTCTCTCCCAAGTGTAAAACCAACATTATATTACTCGCACAATCCGACTAGGTGTGTGAACGTGGTGTCTAAATAAGGCAATTTGTAAACAAATTATTGGTTTCTCTTTTCTGCATTCGTTTCTTGATCCAACAGGCTGGGTAATCACAGAAACCAAGGTTATTTTAATGGAAACAAAATCTTGTCGTCGATGGTGACAACGCGTATTGTGTGAAAGACGGTGTTGGTTGCCTAAGTAGTTTAGATGACAGTGGATGGCGAAATATCTCAACTCTGCTTTCCCCATGTTATTTAAACGAACAGTTTCGTAACGTTTAATTGTGGTATTTAAACTGGTTACCTTGGCTGGGAACGGAATAGTTCTTCCACAAGTTGGTCTGTTCAGGATTGGTTTATATCATGGAGGTATAAACTATATCATGGAGGTATAAACTCTAGTTTATACCTCCATGTTTTCATGGAGTTATGTGCATTATCATTCAATATAATTAATGTATTTTGATGCAATAGTTGAATGTAGTACATGAATGTATAAAACGTACAACATTTGTATGTGTGAGTACAATTACTAGCTTCAACCATGGTTTCGCTCTAAGTTTTGATGCTTCAGAAGACAACTCCAGTTCTTAAATCGAATCTTTGAAAGAATATTTCGTTTTTAAAGTAGCAGATACTTGCATCGTATCATAACATAAAAAAAATTCCCGATCACCATGCGTATGAAATTCAAATAAGTAACCAGAAAAAACAACGCAATAAGTTATAGCGATGGGAAATTTGCCTTTTCGAAAACATACTTTCTAATGTTCTCATTAGTTTTTAAGAATGTTGAACTAATTCCCTGGGATTCCAAAGATTAAACTTTGTACACTATAGTCAAACTCCGCCAACGCGCGAGATTTTCTGACGATGATTAAATTCTGGCTTCCTTTATCAATAAGATTAAGGACCTCAAGAAATCCTACTGTATTGCTCCTGATATCCTTTTACCAACATATTACCGCGGAATATTAATGTAACACTGAATGAGAGAAGTGAACTAGAAGTTGACGGTTTTCAGTTCTCGTATACGAATAGACGAATGGACCAATAATCTGTCGTGACAGTGTAATGTTCTGTACACTGTATCACTAGAACAAATGTGATAAGTATGTAGCCGATGGTATAAGTGTCAAAACTAAACTACGCAAACAAAACAGTATGATTGGCTGGCTGTATCATCAGTAGAAGCTTTGCACATTAGACATAGATGTAAAGATTGAAATATTTATTTTCTTAAAAACCTACCTGGCGCTTTTTGAACGATTTATTTGTGGTAAACTATACAGCGCTTGTCCATTAATGCAGATTTTGTACACGGTCATTTCACTGAACCTTTTTCTTGCTGATATAAACACCAAGAACCATTTACGAATCCTTCATATTCTTCCGGAATAAGCTAGTTTAGTAGCAGTCTCTACTTTCACTTATAATGATGATAAATGAAGTAGACAAATCAAAGTTGGTTACAGCAGCGTAATGAGTCATAATGATCGGTTATAATTCATTCATGACATACTGTACCGGGTATACGCTATGTATTGTTATCTTTGTAACTACTGTACTTCTGAAAAATGGCTTCATGCATATCATCATTATAATTTAACACACAAATATGAGACTGGTCGCACCTTGACATTTTCGACATGACGTTTAAAATATCAGGTTTTTAAGCTGGAGATATACATAAAATGATAAAATTTTAAGACACTTCGATGTTTAAATCATTTTGAAATAATGACGTATGTCTTTTCAAACAAAACTTGAATCGGAAGTAAAACAATCTAGTTTAATATAAATTTTGACAAGTAGAATCTTTTTTGACTTTCAAGATCTTGAGGTTTTGAGTTAAATTTGTAAATTTTGTGTTAATGTAGTCTGATGCACTTGAAAGTAAATTGCTGCAAATAGTTTTAATCCGATATTTGTTGTACTTCACTAACTGCTGAATTGATTAAACCAAGGAGCTTTTGATGTGAAAGATTTTAATCTGTCCTTCTCGGCGATTAAAAATACTCAAAGTGAATTGTTGCATCTTCATCATAACTGCAAGATTCGCCAACGGCGAGATATTTTGCTTATGGAAGATTGCGTAGGCGCAGGATGAATCCACGTGGAAATAATATCTTATTGTCTCGCTATCGACAAGCTATACAAACAAGACGAATTTTGTTTCTTGAACAAGGTCATACGATACCTTGCATAATAAATGCACGTTTTTCCTACGTTGGAATAGAAGTGTTTTTTAATATAAATCTTAATGCGTCAATATAGTTTGGAGAACGTTACAAATAACTGTAATCGATAAGTACTAATGCTAAGTGTTAATTAAGTAATTACATGCTAATGTCGAAGCTTTTCCAATGCGGAACTTCCCCTGCACCGAACCAGTTTCCGTAATTATTTCCGCTAATGTTTTCATGTGGTCATTTTCGACTGACAAGTTCTATCCTGTTTCACTTAAAAACGGTCAAAAAGCTAATCTTTTCCTGAAAACAAGGACATTACGGTTACTGTGCTAAGTAGATCTTCATATATCATCATAATCATTCAGTTCACGATATAAAAACTCTCCCAGAACTTTTGTTAAATTTAAAACAAACAGATTAAATTTTTCCATTTAGAAAATTCTATTGTTATTTTTTTATTAGTCTTGTATTGGAATTCTTCAAAGTTTGAAATGGCTTGAATTATAGCCAATTTAGTTGTAGTTCAATACTAATTTTTTTATCTAAATGTTAGCAGTTTTAAGTTACCGATATTAAATCTTGAAAATCATCATTTACTAGTCTCCTGAATCACGTACTGATTGATTTAAATACTATCTGGTCATTTTTTAACTATTATTTGAACCTAAATTTACTATTCTAAACTTCGGCTTTTTTGGATTTTATCATTCATGAGTATTTCTTCTATTAAGATATTTCGTAAAATGTAATTTTAAACCACATAAGAAGGTAAAAAACATAACCAAAATTGCAACAAAAAAGATATTTTTTGACTCAAATATTCATAAATTCATCGCACTCAAATTTCAACCACACAATTTTAACGATTCTGAATATCATTCATAATTAAACCAACACGTTGCTGACAATTTGATTTTACAACAGGAAGCCAGATATTGCGCGTGGGTTTCAATATGAATATACACACTAGAGATTGGTCTAAAATATAAATGGAAAATATTGATAATCTGATCTTTAAAAAAATGCAAAATTATATGTACGTTTAACACTGGGGCCGAGCCTAAGCTGATTGACGATTATTAGCTCGATATATGAGGATGGCAGGTTATACGAATTATTTTATAAATGAATTCGGAATTAACCTATGAGCAGAGACACGATGAAGGACTCTCGTGTTTCTGGTAAACTATACAAGGAATCGTTCAGTTGCTTGCGAGAAGAAGCCCCGCTTCTAAATTTGAAGTTTATTTAAAACTAGTTTCTTCTGTTTTTAAAATTAAATTTTTAAATGAATATATGTTCGTCCTATCCACGAGTTCATTTTTATATATAATTAAAAATCATTAGAATAATAAAGATAATAGCAGTGCATGTTTCGTCGTAATTGATTGACGTATTTCATCGCATTTAATCTTAAAACTTCTGTTTTATTACACACGTCTTCTCTGAGCAGCAACGTTGTTTTACGTCATACCGAGCTGTATAACGCATCACGACCAACTTACGTCAGTTGAGCTCTAGGCGAACATGCTTCAAGCTTTCTTTTTTTCAAATGCTTTAATTTCAATTCAATTGTTTTTTATTCTTTTAAAGTTATAACGTAAAAAAAAGAGTAACTGCTAATAATTACGTATAAACAAACAAGTATGTTATACATGTAGGCCTATAATTAGTTTATAATTTGTCAGAATTTCCCATTTATAATCAAATTTCTATCACAAAATTACATTAAAAACCATTTAAATCTTGTTTTTACTTTTCTTAGCCATGAAGATTGCGTTTTTCTGTTTAGTTAACTTCAGTTGTGGTGGAAAAAGTTCATATTCTATTTATATTGGTGAATAAAGACGTTTCTGTGTCGCTTGTGACCGAAATTAGCTAGGCGTATTAGCTAAACGAGACATATACTATATGGTGTTCATTTGGGTATTTTACGTGCCTTACATCGGCTACTTAATAACATAGAGCTGCACAGTATCTCCGGAAGCAAACACCGACTTCGCATTAACTCTTTGTTCCCTAAAATTGATCTCAAAAGCTTCTAAAAAATATTGGACCTATTTTCTAAGCTATTTTTTATAGATCTGCCATAAAGAATGATTGTCCGTCTTAACGCACTGAAAGTAACGCTTGTCGCATAGTGAAACAGATTTATGATGACATGTATAATAAAGGCAGCTGTTACGTCGAGAATGGATCATATCAAACCATACTGTTATCGGCTAAACTACTTACGAGAAAATTTATAAGCTATAATCGTTCGGCAATTTTATTGATTTCTTCTTTTATTTTAGGGAGGATGGGAGAGTCATTAAGCGCAACAGAAATCCATTGGCCATTAAAGAGAAGACTTTTTACTGCGGATTGATTGCCTTTCAAGAAAAACAAACAGTTTATTAGACTTTGTGCTCATTATGGTATACGTCGATACTCAACTGAAAGACTCCTATTGCAATCAAAACCCAATTAATTTGGATTTTTATCATATGTATGGAGCTATCTAGGTAAATAACGTTCTTGAACGGCAACAGAAGGAGCAACGCGTCGAATACAGCTCTCCAAACCAGCGCGGAAATCTGAAATATCAATATTGAAAACATTCTGCGACAGTACTTATGGTTTAATAATAATCTCTTCGGATAAAGGATAATCATGTTGACGATCATATAGGAAAATTATAGGAATATTTTCAAAATTATATTGCTCGTCTCATCATAGAGTAATGGTGATTCTGGAAATGGAGAAATCTTTCAATAGATCATCACTAAGTGATTATGTATATGAAGAAGATAATCATACCTACGATAATACATCACATGAGAAAAACGAAACATCTGTGAAGGTCGCAGAAAACCTAGCAATAGCATGCGTTGCCGCTGTAATAATTTGCACCACCGTTTGTGGAAATATTTTGGTTGTCGTCGCCGTCGTTACGGAACGCCGACTGCGGAAAGTTGGAAACTCATTCATAGTAAGTTTAGCGGTCAGTGATTTACTTGTTGGGACCGTTGTTACACCGTTTTCTATCGCATACGAGGTGATGGGAAAGTGGAAACTAGGACATACACTTTGTGATATCTGGATATGTTTGGATGTTACTTGCTGCACGGCCAGCATAATGAACCTTTGCATTATCAGTTTTGACCGCTACAATGCCATTACCCAACCCTTACAATACGCCTGCAAAAGAACTCCAACGCGTGCTTGCATAATGATTCTTGGAGCGTGGATGTATTCAGTTACGATAGCACTTCCGCCACTATTTGGTTGGCGGGAAGATTCTGCGCGCACTGAAAATGCGTGTTTAATCTCGCAAGACAAAGGATACACGATATTTTCTACAGTCGGTGCGTTTTATCTACCGTTGATTGTGATGTTTTATCTGTACGGGTGGGTTTTCAGAGCTACGTTGAAGAGGAAGAGAGAGTGGGTCGCCGGTCCAGGTTCAAGCCAAGTAAGCGTCAAAATGAACAAACTTCGAAATGAGGAAACAACATTGGTTTATGACAGTTCTCGCAAAAGATCTTCAGACAGAAACTCACTTTGTTTAACATCGACTCCAGCGCCAAAGAAAAACAAAGTCAATGCCGTTAATCCGTACGTTGGATATCGCCTTATGCAAAATGGCGATACCAAAATTCAGTCTAGTAATGAAAGTCTCACAACTTACGTCACATCCCCGCACAGAAATAGTCACCTTCTACAAGTTGATGATTGTAAACCGAAACGTACAAGCGTCGGCGGCATAAGTGTAACATTAGACGGTTCTAGCACCTATGATTTTTCCTGCGACGCGAGGAGAAGTGCCGATAGTATATTAACTTATTCTAAAAATACCGAATCAAAACTGCACTCTGCACAAACTACAGAACTTAAACCGCAGGATTCAGTGGACAGTCATTACACGAATCATCAATCAAACGGCAAAGCCCTACGAACGTTTCGCACGGCAGCTATAGCAATAAACTTTGCCCAATCGCTTCCTAAGAAAAGAAAGATAATAAGCAATATAAAGACTTTGTTTCGAAAGAGAACTGTCGAGTTTGATGTTGACGAACCGAGTGGAAGTAGCTCAAATCTCGAACCCGAGCCAAGTGTTCTGAAACGAAAAGTTAAAAAGCTGATACGTCCTCGTAAAAAACTTATTTCAGTGTCACAAGAAAAGCGTGCGGCGAAAACGCTTGGCATTATAATGGGATGCTTTGTTGTTTGTTGGCTTCCGTTTTTTGTTCTTGCCGTCTTGTTGCCATTCTGTCCACAATGCTATGTGCATCCAGCCATCACTAGTTTCTTCACGTGGCTAGGATATTGTAACTCTGCTTTGAATCCAATGATATACACATTTTTTAACCAAGATTTCAGAAATGCTTTCGGAAAACTGTTGCGCTTTAGAGGAACAAATTC
>JAYJLZ010012238.1:0-19235 GCA_036873915.1 Tubulanus ruber | reverse complement strand
CCATTTTTATTCTGAAAAATGACAGTTTATATTCACATATATCCAAGTGGGCATGAGGTCCATGGACCCCTAGTTTTATCGTAAATTTCTCCCAAATGTAAGTACCACGCCAAAAAATATTACTTCCTATGGTCTGAAGGGCACCAATTTTAATCCTCTGACATATAAAATATATAAATAAAATAGAGTTTTCATTAAAAAACTGTCTTTTTCGCAACTAGGAAATACATGGTATATCATTCCAAGATGCCAGGAAAACGCATCTAAGCACTTTTATTTTCAAATTTTCGTGGGGGAGGTCCCCAAACCCCCCGAATGGGCTTCGCACCTTCGGCGCTCGCATTATGGGGCCAACTTGTAGTGCCTTTTTACATAGGTTGCACCCCCTCCTTCCGAAATATATTTTAAAAACTTTTAATCTGCCTCGTATATATTTGCTGAGAAAAATGTAATGTGCCCTTTTCATAAAAAAATGCTGCCCTTTTTCTCCTGCAAGACGGTCGACAATTACTCCTGTATCCGCCCCTGTTTAGAGTAACACTATGAATAGATCTCTAATAATAAACCATAGACTTTCACTGTTTAATTGGTGTTATGATGAAAAAATGTATTACTGAAAAGAATTTCTAGCATAGGTGTGTTGTGTAATTTTTGTGTAATTGCTTCCGTTTTCAGCACCAAGTATTTATGAAAATGAAGATATAAAAAAGGGTATTTTACTGCAATTGTTTGGTGGAGCCAGGAAGGATTTCACAACTTCTGGGCGCGGTCATTTCAGGTAGATTTCTGTATTTATAAACTATGTATTTCTGTATCCAAAAATTTGGATAATTAACAGTCAACAAAGTTTTAATGTTTTGATTAGAAATGAGCCACACCTTGTATTTCTGTACAGCTTGTTAACATTTTTTTGTTCATTCATGCTTTTTTTCAGATCTGAATTAAATATTTTACTGTGTGGTGATCCTGGTACAAGTAAATCACAGTTATTACAGTATGTTTATAATCTTATGCCAAGAAGTCAGTACACATCTGGTAAAGGCTCTAGCGCAGTTGGTCTTACAGCATATGTTACTAAGGACCCAGAGACAAGACAACTTACATTACAAACGTGAGTAGCATAGCAACAACACTGGCAATAAACAATTTTATGTTTCATTTGTGATAGATATCACTTCGATGCGGTTGGACCTGATCCGAGGAGAATGCAGCAACAACAGGAAACATCATAGCTAACAATTTGAGAGAAATCACTAATCATGTAAACCGGTGGAAATTAGAAAAAATCAATCGCAGATACATGTGATAAGCGTTATTCAGCCTACCAAACATTAATTACAACTTTTATAACATCAAAGTTCATGGGATACAGATATTCCTTACTTTGGGATTTTTTGGCTGTAGTTTTAATGCCACACCATTGAGATTGTGATCCGGATTAAAACATGTAGAAAGTTGGCCCAGCCTGATGATCACTTCATTGTACATGAACATGTATTTCACTAAAAAATTAAAGCAGCGCTGGTTTAACGAAATAATTTTAAGTTTTTTATCAGCCCGTTATAAGATCAGGGATGTGCACACGTTGGACGGCGGTGGACTTTATTAGCACTTTATCTTACTGTCCGGCACTGGCGAAAATTTTCAGAAGTCCGTCCACCACTGTTAATTAGTAAATTTGTTTAAAAATACATTCTTAACAATAATGTATTGTAATATTATATCCTAATGTCTTATGAAGCGTCAAAAAATAAATTATACCGCGCAAATTGTTGGTGTGGCTAACAATGGAATTGCAGCATAAGGACATGGTTTTAATCTTGAGAACTGCAATTTATGTATATAATTGACATAAGTTAATCTTAATGCCTTTCATCCACATTTAACTGAAACTCAACTACTCTTTGTGCATATTCTTAATGTATGTAGACATGTTTTTCGACAGGGGTGCCTTAGTTCTAAGTGATAATGGTGTATGTTGTATTGATGAGTTTGACAAGATGTCTGATAGCACCAGATCTATTTTACATGAAGTCATGGTGAGTATCTTGTTTTCATACATTCATTTATGACACCTTGTACGTTTTCCAGCTGGCTTTTTTATAAGTTAACTGAAAGTTGAATAATAGAATTGTTCGGAGAGCCAATGAACATACGTAGGAGAGTGTCAAAACGATAAGTTTTTCAACAAATATGTAGTGGCATGCAGATAAATTTAAATAAGTCCTCGTTTTATTGATTGGAAATTTCCAATTTCATTAACATTTTGACAGTAATATTTTATGTATTAGCAATCGGTACTTCAATTATTCACATTGTATCCACCTGTAAAGAAAACTTAGAGTCTGTGTGTATCTGCATCCCATATAGAAACTGCAAAAAAATATTGTATCCATCACATGCATTTTTTCTAGTATACATCAAAATATTTCAACAAGGTCCTAAGAATGTGGTACTTTTTAATTTAAGATGTCTTTTGATTAACACTTTCACCGGTTTTTATGTTTTTAGGAACAGCAGACACTTTCAATAGCTAAGGCTGGTATTATTTGCCAGTTAAATGCCCGAACATCGATTTTAGCAGCTGCAAATCCTGTGGAATCTCAGTGGAATAAAAACAAGACGATCATTGAGAATATTGAACTTCCTCATACATTACTTAGCAGGTAATAATATTTACTTTAGACAAATGAATAATATAATGAGGATACAGTGTACTGTTGATCTCCACTGTGATACTGTTAACTTATTGCAAACTTATTGTAACTTATTCCATCTTGTGTGACTGAAAACATGAACATTTATGTTTTGCGGGGTTGATTGACACAATTTTTCTAAGCTATTCATCAGGGGCATATTGACTGATCTGTCGTTTGTCTCTTTTTAACTGACTAATTTTGTTCAAGGCCTTTCACGTATCTGTAACCACTGCTATCACCAGATATTGGGATTATATAAAAATGATCCATTCACAGCAATATGTTTCAGTTTTCTGTATGCAGACTTTTTTTTAATTTCAGCTTAAGTGTATTGCTTTATATCCCAACATGGTTTTTATTTTGTTGGGTTTATTCTTATCTTATTTGAATTTGAAAATATATTTTTCAGGTTTGATTTGATATTTTTAATATTAGATCCTCAGGACGAAGTGTTTGATAGACGTTTAGCAAATCATTTAGTCTCACTGTATTATCAAGATCACGAGCAAATCGAAAATGAAAACATAGTAAGTTTTGATGCATATAACTCTACCTAGAATACCGGGATATTAGCATTTTAAGACACTTTACCCTTAAAAAATATATGATAATGAATTTGGGCAGTTCGGATGCTTTGTTCATCAAAGTCATGTCCATTTTGGACTTTTTCCGACTTATTTACGCACCATTATAAGTGTTTCTTATTTCTGTTCTTGTCACCGTCAAGCGAGCCTAGTAGCTCACCATACGTCGTATATGCCGCTTGTGTGACGAATTTATATGTGTACCCGTTTGTGGTGGACGAATTAATGAAAAGCGTTCGACACGCAGGAATAGTCGACTGCATTTTTGGTTTCTAATGTCCCATTTCGAACAAAAATTTTGAGCCAGATGTGTTGTACGTCAGGCGAAGTATTGATTTTCGGGCCACGACAGCACTATATTTTCAGTGCGTCGGTATACATTAATTAGGTTCACATCACGTTCTACGTGGAAGCAGCAACACTTGCACTATAGTAGACATGGTAACCACAAATTCAGAAAAACGGGAAAATAACTGGAATTTTAAAAACATAATCCGGGTCTTGAAAATCCGGGGAAAAACCTTGAATCTGCTTTTTATTTTGGCTCTTATTTCGTTGAGGACTAGATCGGTAAATGTTGATGAATAAAAAATTCTTTCGTCAGTCGTTCGGCAGAGTTTCTTGCACTTTGGCACCTTGAAAACATAAATTAATCCTTGAAAATACCTAGAAAATACCTTGAATTTAAAGTCTCGACAAATTGTGGGAACCGTGAGTATCTGCAACAAGAACGTATATTACGAATTTTATCATTACCTCAACTCGCGTAGAAATAAAACCGGTACAGAATCGGTAAAAGATTGTCTTTTAGTAAGAAGTTATTTGTGGCCACCTCGGGTAAAACCCAAAGTTGTCGTTAGCGGTGGCGGGTTGTGTTCACCGCTTACGACAGCCAGCATCCCAGCTTAATACAAGATCAGCTCGGCGAACATAACCTTACTGGAGGTCCCTGAATTAATAATTTTATCTTCACTATGTCCTTTATTTACACCTTGCATCACTTCTACTCTGGATAATTTAGAATGTTAAAATTTTTTTCAGGATATGAACACTTTAAAAGATTACATTGCATATGCAAAGAGATATTACCAACCCAAACTGAGCGATCATGCCGGCCAGCTACTTATCAAAGAATACGTTGAAATGAGAAAAGTTGGAAGCGGTCGCGGACAAATTTCTGCTTATCCACGACAGCTAGAATCGTTGATAAGACTTGCCGAAGCTCATGCCAAGATGAGATTTTCTAAAGTTGTAGATGTTGATGATGTAAAGGAAGCTAGAAGGTTAGAAAATCATTCCCTTATTCATGTACATAAAAATTTATAATTTTTAGCTGAAAATAAATTTTAGATACATGAAGTATTTTTACAAGTATATCTACTTACAAGTACTGTTTCAAACTGTATGAAAATTCAGAAACATGGTTTTTCACTGTTTATATTAAAGGTTTAACTGATATACAGTAGTACTGCTGGTACTGCAGCTTCCACTACTTAAAAAATATATATACGAGTTATATATCTTCTAGTTATAAATAATGATGGTTATGAAATGGGAGGTTTTGTATTATGGGGTTTATATCTCCCGAGGGATAAACCCCATATCAGAAACTGACCGTACATAACTGCTTTATTCTATACCCAGTGATTAAAAAAAAAATCAAAACAAATTTTGTCCGAATTTTTTCCTATTTTTTTTTATTTTTCCGAAAAAAAATTTCCCACAACATTTTTTTCGAACAAATTTTTGAGGTTTACATTGGAGCGGGAGGATATGGAGGTTTAGATATGGATCCTCCATGTCCACTCACATATTGTACTAGATTGCTTCTCAATTATTCAGAGAGACATGGATGAAAACTATTTTAACCACTGATATATCGGTATAAAATTCTAATTTTGTAAAAGCCATTCGAATTACATAAATGTACATGGATTATCATTTATTGCGTAGACTGCATGAAATAATATCCTAACCGAAAATCAATAATAACATTTTCTTCAATTAGATTACAGCGTGAAGCTCTGAAACAGGCCGCAATTGATCCAGCAACAGGGAAGATTGACATCTCAATCTTAACCACTGGAATCAGTGGGGCAGCTCGTAAACGTCACGCTGAAGTCACTCAGGCGGTCAGAAAGGTCATATTGAGCAAAGGAAAAGTTCCTACTCTGAAATATCAAGTAGTTCACGATGAAGTCAAAGAAAAATCTGATCTTGTAAGTATTATTGTAGTATTTTTAAATTTTAATATACCCTAGTTTTGCTTTATAACTTACCTCTTATTAAATTTTGATAGTTTATTTTTAAAAATTGGCAGTTTTGTGTAATTATGCTATATTATGCATACCTTTCAGATGATCACCAGAGACATGTTTGACAGTGCTTTGAAGGAATTACAAGACGAGGACATGATAATCGTAGTAAACAAGATGATTCGTTTATGCCAATGATATAATTGTCAGTTGAAATGACAATTTCTCCTTCATCAATGAATATTCAACAAACGACTTAAAAGAGCTTTAAGTGCCCTTAATCCTTCAATCATGGATGGTCGAAGTGTTCCAAGCGATTCACCACATTTCTAGTACAACCGTATCTTTTTTGTTGTATGTATACCACCTGTATTTGATAATTATCTTGTTATTTTGTTTCATGGCCTTTAATTTTCACGTATAAATACATTGCGATGTATTTTATACATTATGTTGTGCTTTACAAGCGGATATTAATACACGTGACAAAATAAAAAATAGCCAGTGTTGACAAGTAGAAGACAACTAACAAATAATCTTGTTAAGTGAATTTCCTAATAATGAAGACAATTTTAATGTATTATGCACTTCGTCATTGTAGCACTCTACATTTTGATGTAATACTGGTAACTGAAGTCTAAACTGCATTTATTCCGCATTATTACTTAAAATAATATTTTTAAAAAGTAATATTATTTGATTCAAACCGTTGTCTTTCTATTTTATGCTTTTGTCTAATTTGAATGCGTATGGTTTTCTTCTGAACGAGCCACTAATGGCGTCGACACCATTGTTACCTTCGCAAAATGCGGAAGGTTATGTTTTGATCGCTGTGTGTTTGTGTGTTTGTTATTCGCATAACTCAAAAATATTAAACCGAATCGCGTGAAATTTGGTGGGATGATTGGTTATTATCCGGGGAACATTTGATTAGATTTTGGGAGCTATCGGGTCAAAGGTCATGAAAATGTCAAAATCAGTCTTTTTCCCATAGCGCGCGGCGAATGTATGCGCTCTACGAGTGCCCGTCTAGTTAATGTGCGTGAGTGACGAGACTAATTAACAATCGGTGACAAGTCCTAGTGGCAATTGTTATTAAGAGATGAACATGTAATTTTCGAAATAAAGTATTCATAATCCTATTCCATGGGTTATTAATGCATGTGAAACAATTATACTAAATGAATGAATTAAGCACCAACATTCTTAAAAACTCGTAAAAATATTTTCTAAATATGCCAACTACCGGTACTTTTGTAAAAATATTGGAAACCTAAATACAAACAATTTTTTTCCCGCCGCCGCCCAGATAATGAAATTTTCTTTGCCACACAAATTATTAAAAAAAAGGCATAACATTCAAAACCATAGTGAATGGATGTTTGTATATTTTAAAACGGTTTAGTTTTTTGATTACCGGTATGCGATAAATTGGCAGATATGCAGAGCTCGTCGCTGTTGAAGGGATTTTGAAAATTTCCCTGTGTTTGAATTTGTACTTAACACGTTCGCTGCCGAACCGGAAGTTGTTATACGCTCCCGTTTGCCAAGCCATATAAGCATGTTTATGTGATTTCACGTTCGCTGCCAAGTCGGAAATTGTTATACGCTCCCCTTTGCAAGCCATATAAGCATGTTAATATGATTTATTTGTATACTGAGAGTATCCCTATGTAGTACTAACGGTTTTCTAAGCAACAGTGATCGATTTATGGGGAAAACCCAGTCACGTATATATACGTGTTTGGCATTTTGGATACAATTTTCATACAAATTTGCCATCCACGTATATATATATATATATATATATGTTATTATACTAACTATATAAATATCAAGTAAGCATCACCAAACTGCCAGCATAACTTTTGATGAATTATCAGGTTTGATAGTGCTTTAAATTTGCAAAGTATCCTACTATTAGTTTGCACGCATATATACGAGCTGGCAAATCCGGTACACTCTATTCACGTATGAATACGTGGTCGGCAGGTGATGCTTACTTGACATTTATATAGTAAGTATAATAACATATATATACGTGGATGGCAAATGTGTATGAAAATTTTATCCAAAATGCCAAACACGTATATATACGTGACTGGGTTTCCCCCATAAATCGATCACTGTTGCTTAGAAAACCGTTATAACTACATAGGGATACTCTCAGTATACAAATAAATCATATTAACATGCTTATATGGCTTGCAAAGGGGAGCGTATAACAATTTCCGACTTGGCAGCGAACGTGAAATCCCATAAACATGCTTATATGGCTTGGCAAACGGGAGCGTATAACAACTTCCGGTGCGGCAGCGAACGTGTTAAGTTAGTTAAATAAATAGTTTTACTTAAAATTAAACCGTTTCCATTGTATGATATACAGTATGTATCAACTACAAGTGTGTATTTCTTGAAAGTCTTTTGCTATACGATGTAAGTGAAAGTCTTTTTTTTTAAAAACTCACTAGAGTCTTTTAAAGTCTTTAAATTTCGCAGAAGTTGACAATTTTTGGTACGTCTGCGCTTGACATCCCTTTGTGAAATATCTGTCCTGTAGTTCTCAAATTATTACATTCGTTACGCAGCGGCATGTTCGTGAAACTCGGTAACCGCTAAACGCCGACACGCCGAATCGCCAAATCGCCGAATTACCGAAACACTCAAAATTCAATTTTTATTGTGAGAAATTCCGGAACTATTTCATAAATGTTACAGTGTCGCGGGGGTCTGACTATATCGTATCACTCACAGCAACCTTTTAGGACCTGCCAGTGGATATTTAACCGTATACGGCAGACGAATCTAGCCAATCCCTAACCCTACCCTACTTTCTCTATTTTACCGTACATCTTAACGTACATCATCGTTGATTGGCTGATACCTCTGCCGTATACGGTTAAATAAAATCACCCGAATAGGCGAAATCTAAAAGGTGGTTGTGAGTGATACGATATAGTCAGACCCGTGTCGCGGCAACAAATTTGCTATCTTTCTCTGTTCAGTTCCGTTCAGTTAGGCTAGAATTCAGCTTCATTTTTTCTGTTGCGACAATTAGGTATTTATTATTGGTATTGGCGACAAACAAAAGGCCCACCCTAGAACTTATTAGCCAGTTTTGAAGAGTTTGGGTATATACTAGTAAAATCCTCTAAATAAACAGTTCTTCATAATCTTCAATTAATGCCAGTGGTCAGGCAACCAGTCAATAGTCCGGAACGTAGTCCCTGGGTTTCGGCGAATTCTGCAAAACATTCGGGCGTAAATCTGTTATAATTTACACTACATTTTGGTCAAGAAATGTTCTCAGCAAGGTGAGAATTGGTGAAAGAAAGTCATTTCTGCTCATGAGTTCTGAGCATAAATTATCTTAAGTTCTATTTTTGTCTTTTTAGAAGCGAAACGAAATATTTACACCGGAGATGAACACCGGAAGTGATGTGGTCAACTCTTACAAATTATTAGTATTCTATTATTAGTATGTTTATTAATTAGTATGTACACATGTTTTGACTCGAGTGAGTAGATATTGTCGGTAAAGTTTGTCCAAATTGCCCAGGCAAATAAAATCCTAAAAAACGAATAGTGTAACGTATACAAATATCACTGGTGGCACAAGAAAAATTGAAAAAAAATTACAGATGGTATTTTTGTAATTGGAAAATATTTTTTTGTTCTTAAATATCTTTAACAAATGTTTTTTTAATTTGCCGTTGTTTCACGTCTAGTTTCCTACATGTCCAACATTTTGTTAAATCAATTTTGTACATATCGTTATGTCTTTCATTAGTTTTAAAACGATAATACTTTGACCGGAGACGCCGCCTAGCGTAAACACAAATATTTTCCGATAATAAGAGCTCCGGCGACATCAATTAAATTAAATGCTAATTATTTCCCAGAAAAATAAAAACAACTGATTGTCAATAAGGAAGCTGTGTGTATAATGGAACACCGAGTGAACGAAAGTGAGGGCACATTTTTGATTTCCTTATTAGAAGCAGGGAATATTATACCTCGCAAACAGTTCTTTCAGGACTCGACCGGTTAAGGGGTTGGAATAGCATTAATATAATATGTTTAATGCATTTCTGTATCATAATATCAATAAGATAAGAGACAAGTTGTTTGCTTCAAAAAAAATCTAAATTTTAATCCTAAGGAGTTCGTTCGCCACCCCCGAACCCCCCAAGGGACGCCCATGTTATGTTTGGCTTATTATCTTAATTTTTAAGTTTTGTGATCGTTTACCACATTTTCAACACACACTTTGCATCATGGTATATCACCTCCCTGGTTACATGATGCACAAGTCATTTAGGCTCGCATAGATAAGTCATACACGAAATACATTCTCAATAATGCAAATGATAATGATAATTTTTTTTTGTCAAAAAAAAACAATAACGATGTTTGGTTCATAAAGCACAATAGCACGTGACTGGCTTAACTGCCGGCAGACGTTTATTTCTTAATTGAACATGAAAGATTATGAGTTGTTTTATCTAAGTTAAATCAATAATTAATCACTAACACCCGGGAGGGTGTAATGATATTTTAAACTCAGATTATCAACTATTCATTCTTTTCATTTTCAATGTAAATAAAGGTCCAACATGGCGGACATTATCAGCCGTTACCACACGGTGACGTCACATGCGGGGCCTCTACACTGAAAACTCGAAGCATAACAAACGATGAGACATTACAAGCTTTCCAAATAAAAACACATCAAACTAAGTACCTGCAACAAGTTGTCCGGTGATGTGGCGCCATGACCGATAGGATGCTCCTTCCTGCCATCTTATATAACAAGCAGCAGAATGTTTAAGAAAAAACAATTGAAAAGTTATTGCAATTAACTTACGTCTAGCAAAGTGTCACGTGATGTAGTTCCGTGTAGCACTGGGCCCGCTCGTCGCCCATCTACAGTTAAAGATTAACAGTTAAATGATGTCGGTGAGACAGAATAGTCGAATAACAAGAACAGTGTAATCTATAATTTCAGCAATGTTCGTCGATTATGCAACATGACTAGAAATTATAAAATTTAAATTGACACTAGTTTTTTAAATACGTGTAAAAACAAATAGAGTAACAATCATACACAAAATGCAATTTTCTGCAAAAGTTAATATCATGTTGTGCAATTTAAAATGGACTATCTTGAATTATATTAAATATGATGCAATTCGAAACGGCCGCAAGCCATTTAGATTCAGATTTCAACAAGTTTTGGAACTTAACCAAGCTTTGTCAATGAAACTAAATATGCCGGGTGTTGTGAGAATAGGAAAAACAGTATAATATCTCATACAGACCTGGGTACCCTAAAATAATTTTTGGAATAGTTTTGATAGTAGTGCTATAAAAAAAATCCTATAAAAATAGTAGTTTTTGTGATATATAGACCAGAATCACCCTGAACAAAATAGTAGTTTACCTCTCCAAGTAGTAGTTTTTTTTTACTTATTTTCCATTTTACATGTCCAAAGAAAATCCGAGCAAACCCGATCCGACTAAAACGGGTTTGACTTTACTAGTAAATAAAATAAATTATATCCACGTCATTAGAAGAAAATTTCTATTAAATATGAAAAATTCGTATTATAATGAACTGCAGCATAGTGGCGTAATTAACGGCGCTTTTTCGTAGTGGGTACCCAGGTCTGTCATAGGCGTAGCCAGGATTTTCAGAGGGGAGGGGGTCGAATTAATGCAAGTTAGAGGGCATAGACTCCC
The DNA here is from genome assembly GCA_036873915.1 of Tubulanus ruber. NCBI lineage: Eukaryota > Metazoa > Nemertea > Palaeonemertea > Tubulaniformes > Tubulanidae > Tubulanus > Tubulanus ruber. The sequence continues at coordinate 7,955 of JAYJLZ010012238.1, read as the reverse complement.
CTGTCCACACCTATGTATCTTAAAAATAGCGATATAACACGTGTTTTCAGTCATGGAAATCAAATTTTCATGAAAACAAAAAAATGAGCTTTTTAAGCATGTCAAGTTCCAACATTAGAATGTAAGTTATGCAGGTCAAAATCAATGTCTAAACTAGAACATGTAGCGTGCAGGGGCTTGTACTGTAAGTTAAATAAAAGTATTGCAACGTTAATTATTAATAAAGCTTCTGTTCACGTGCCAGCATTCTAAAATTTAATAAATTAGGACACAAAGAGCCATTAATTAGTTCACCATTAGGAAATATTTGAAATTTTCATATCAGAAATGAAAATGGTTTGACAGCACAGTTTAATAATTAGAAAACTGCCACAGAATTATGATCACATTATTTTAAATATTTCATTTCCAAAGCACGATTCAACTTAAAGTTAAACTTACCCATCTCATAGAGCAATCCACTTTTATGTATGAATGCAACAAAATGATGGCGCAATGATTCCGTTCTATCTGGTGCCTTTAAATCAAAGATGAAAATATTTTAAAAATAAACCATGTACTAGTTACACTAGGAAAAAATAAAAACTAAAGTATTCCCAGTAATCGTTCCTACATGGGAAATACCCGAAACATATTTAACCTATCTAAAAATTTTCTTTGAAAGGATCAGCATATTAAATTGGTCCCAGGTGATATATGGAAATCATTTGAGAAGGAAATTTAAACAGTTATGTATATACGCCACGGTAACCAACATATATTTATATAGTCTTGAAATTCCAAATGATTTTTATGCTGAATTATATATAAGTTACACTCGATAACTTTAGTAAAAGAAAGGCTTTAAGATAATGTACATTACAATTGACATAATGTACATAAATGTACATAAAATTATTAAAAATTACAATAAGAATTGGAGACTTTTAGTAACATTTCAGACTGATTACAATTCTTAAACAGTAGTTTCACAAAAACATAAAAATGCACTCTACATATCGTATGTCTCACCAGGGAGGTGATATGATATAGACACCTATATCTCCTCCCTGGTCTCACAGACACCTTAAAATATCAAAGGTTTCTAACGGTAATTTAAAACGGCAGGCCTGTTCGAAGGCTGCAATGGCTCTTATTGCATCCATTAAAAATAACTTATAAATTTTAATTCACACTTTGTGAACTTTATTAGAAAGCAGCTTTTCGCTTCTTGTAGAATATGGTGATACACGTACAAATAATTCAACCGAAACTTTTATTCAAACGTACTGTACCTGCGTCTGTCCTTCATGCGCACTCTCTTCATGAGCTTCGCCCAGGGGCTTTAAATAAAATGAAGATGAAGGTTAGATGAAGACAAAGTAGATAAAAAACCAAAATTTTATTTACAAGGCTTCACTCTCAGATTCGTCTTTAAATAAACAAAACAAAATCCTCCCATTCCCTCAAATAAAAGCTAAAGATGTCAAAATTGCGTTGTGTCAATTTGATGATTAAGGTCAAATATAATAATAGTTTTTAATAAAGTTAAATACTACTACAAACAAAAAATCAACGAAATGACATCAAAAACATCGTAGGGAAATTTGCAATTGACCTGAAACTTTGTTAGGAAAGGCTAAATGGCTAAATTAAAGTTCAAAGGAAATCTCGTATTATTATTGGTCATTTGTACAAGTTTTAGTAGAACTGACAGTTAACTTCTATGATAAAATACTTATTATTTTCCCTTTATTTCACAGTATTTAACACATTTAAATTTGCTTACCCGGTACTTATCTTCATGTAATGCAATAGACACTTGTATGTATGTGTCGAAATTATGTTGTTGTTACATGGACCATAATTCAATCTATCAACTATACCATATTTATTAGCTTGCTCTTCCATAAATTGTTTTATTGTTAACCAAATTTTTAACTTGAAAAACGGCTGTTCCGTTTCCACAGAATAACAGTGTGCATGATATTACCCAGGAGCAGTCAATGTAAGACTCTCAAGAGCGTCGTTGGAGAACCTAGTTTAAACAGCTTCAAAAGTCGATAAAGCAAGGCTTGGAGCAAAAGAGAATTGTTGATTACCGATTATCGGATATAATCGTAACTATAGTGAAACCCAATGAGACCATGTGAAGGCCTGTCTGCATGTGCACAAAAAACTAATTATAATGATATCAATGAGCAGAAAGCTTTAATATAGCTTCTATAGGTCTTCGATGTATAATGAACACTTTTAGACAAATTCATTTGTGGTAATTTGCAGAAATCAGATTAAGAATAGGGTAGCAGTTTGAAGTGTGGTTTCCAGCTCTGCAAGAATCAGATTTCAAAATAACAACCATATCTGCATTACATCAGGAATGGGGTGAATTGAGTATCATTAACAATACTCAACAACCACTATTGCGTTCATTAAATTCGTATGCTTAACCCCCTTTCCAGTGACGCATTAATTCAAGTTTTAGGCTATGTTGTCATAGACATTATCTATAAAAGTCGATCTGGACGGCACCATTTTTGATGACAAAGAGCACAGCCACTCAGTATCAGTAGAATCAAATAACGCTTTAACAATATGTATTTAATATATCCCAACGTCTCATAAAGCGTCAAAACAAAGTTGTAGTTATGAACCATCATTTGACAAATCATGAAAATGTGGATCTAAAAAATAATTACCTCATCTTTCTCCAAATATTCAGCTTTTTCACTTGGGGTCAATGACTGTGTATTTTCAAATAATGTCTTAAAATGTTTTCCATCTGAAGTAAAAAAAAGAAAGTTAAAAAAGTGAAAGAATTAACTAGCATCACTTCTTAATTTATATGTCTTCTAAACATCATCTTTCCTTACTTCATTTTCACCTTCAATATTATTGAATACATTGTCACTAATACAAGTGAAGTTCACACTGGTACATGTAATATGGAATTTATTGTTAAATATATTATATCTTTAAGAATAAAAATGTTTACATAATTGGGCTATGTTACATCTTCTAGCATGGTTCTTTTTACTACCGGTATTCTCAAATTGAAATAAATAAAAAACAATGCACCTTCAAGCTCAATGGAATCCAGATTGTTCCCTATGGTATGCAGAATGGCAATTGTGCCGCATGCATTGCCGATTGTCTGCTTCGTAAAATACAAATCAACTGACTCATCCTCACTACCTATAGGCGAAGCTTCTGCCTTTAAATACACAAATACTTATACCATTATAGAATACATGTAATTATATAAAATTTATAATTTAAAAATTTTTTAAAGTTGTCAATTATGAATTATCATAAATATTGTCTATACATGTACAAGCCAATTAACTTTATCTTCAGCTCTTTATAAAACATCTTTCATGAAAAACTTACATTTTTTGAAAGAGGATACAGAAGTAGTACAGCCAATACTGGTCTTGGGACCATCATTAACATATCCTCATGAAGGCTGAACACATCTGTAAACTGCCATTTTTCTGGTACACCTAAATTCTTTATATACTGAATAAAATGAAAAAAAAACAAATCAACTATCATGGCGTCTATTGTAACAAGAATCATACATTTTAGAGAAATTTTTTCCAATATTTCAATATCACAATATTTAAAACAAGGTTTTTGGACAAATTAGTAATACAAAACCCTTTAAACAAAAAATGTTGTAACAAAATAGTAGCACTACTAACCTTATTCATAACCTGAAATGACAAAAAAATTATATTTAATTTTTATGGTTTTATAAAACTTTTGGTTTTGCAACGAGCATCATAAGCATTTTATAACAAACCATTGGGCCATAAAAATACAGAATAGCTTTTCATGTAAAATATAGGAATATTAGTGCAGCAGCTATCTCAAAAATGGCAACAAAAGATATTACCGTTTCTTTTTAACTGGTATATTATTGATTTGCCAGTTGGTAATTCAGTACAATTATATTACTGAACAAAAGCTATGGCCTGGGAAATAAAAAATAAGGGTATAATAGTTGGAGAGAAGATTGCAATATGGTAAGCTTGGATTTGGATAGAGGTACAGTACATGCAGTTATAAAAAATGTATTGATACTAGATAAAATTATAGTCTAGCAGAATTTGTGGTACGACATTTACAGCTGCTTAAAATCTGTAAAAAATTAAATCATCATGCAGTCTTAAATGTGCAGGTTATGAATTGGAACAAAATACCAAGTTTTTACTCCCCATGATTTAAGATCCGACATAATAAGATGGATATCTTATGGAATCGTGTTCAATTTACAAGCAGATGTAGCTCAGTCTGGAAAATCACTGTGAGATATCCTGCAGTAGACTATCAATAAATATTCACATGATCGGAAATTAAGAAAATAACTACGCAATTCAAATAGACACAAACAGAGTGATTAGAGCAATAGAACTCATAGTTATAGTACAGCTGAAGATTGCTATTTTGCTGATGGATTTTATGATGACAATAAAACATTTTTCGAATTATCATATCCTTGTCAAATAAAATGTCTTTGAATATGTATTTAAATAATGGCCCATAGGGCAAGCGGATCGACTGCTGAAAGATATCAAAACTATTGCCTGTGCCAAGTTTTAGAATAAGGTCAGCTTCTAATGATGTATTCAGCCTTTGGTAATGTCCAGTTTTAGAAAGATATATGCAAACTTTAGTTCATTTCATCAAAATAGCTGGTCCCAACAGATACAACTTGAGCAGAGTCTACTCCTGTGTTGCATAAGAAATATTGATATGTCTTACAAAAAAGTCAAGAAGCAAAGGATTATTGCTAAAACAGTTTTATGTTTTATTGTTAATTCAAGAAAATATAACGATTAATATGTTACATTCAATCTAATCCGTTAACTAACCACCAGTGACCAATCAATGGCCCAGTTTTAAAAATAATCACTTCACACAACATCAACTACAGCGAACAATGCTCCTGCGCAGTTTAATTTCTTGTCATATCTATTGATTGGTTCTCGCTTACTATACCCTACCCGGTGATTGGTTCTCGTTTGAATCGCAAAGAGCCAATCAGACTCACACTGCAATAACTGCAGTCTGTTTGTCAATCAGACTCACACTGCAATAACTGCAGTCTGTTTGCAGAAAAAAATGATGTCCTCTAGCGAGCCTCGAACGTCTGACCTTACGAGTGTTACACCCGCAAGCTAACCAACTGAGCCACAGAGACTCGTACTCAATGAAGTGAAATTTAATTGTAAATTTTTATAGCAATGGGAGAATCTCGCTAAAAATGATGTAAATTTTCGCATATTTTGGCTTCAAACTACCATGTCCCAGTATAATGATAAAAGTTTTTTGTAGTATTTGGAAACTAGCCGATGTTTGCTAACCATTTGGCCTATAGTCATCGATGATCGTGCGCTTAGTAAACTAGGGGGCCTTGGACCTCATGCCCACTTGGATATATGTGAATATAAACTGTCATTTTTCAGAATAAAAATGGCGGCCAGTCGGCCATCTTAAATTTGGTCGACCCACTTTTTGGTATGCACTTATGCCTACATAGGATGTACGTTCCCCTTTAGTTACAGCTAAATTTTCTGAACTGGCGAGAAAATTGAAATTTTCTGATTTGTAAAATTTTTTGTCGAATCTTGAATATCTGATTGCATATTCTGACTGATTGCATATGATTGACTTTGTCGATCCAAAAGAACACATATGGGTATTAAACTTTATAAGAGAGTAATGTTGGTTTTATTTCATTTCTGTCCAATCTTTTACAAAATTACAAAGCTACGCTAAAATTAGAATGTGCTGCATTAAGAGTGCTTATGGTAGTACCCTAAATTATTGTCATAGATGTTGATCCATCTAATCACTGCTTTGCTCTATTGGTATTGACTAGGGAATTGCAAAGTTATTTTAGTTCCCATAGAGAAGGAAGTCATTGTGCATTTTGTGTTTCTAAAAATGCCAGCCACCCCTTTAACAAATCCTACTCTGTTAAATTGCATACCACTCTATGTTTACTCATTGGCCGTGCCTGTTGATTGCTATCAACATGAAAATATTTTTGTTCCACGTCCATGTCGACAACATATACTTCTCATTTCTCTCCCGTGATTAATATTTATCCCTGCATAGAAAAACTCACTAGATGGCATTTCAAGTAATTATTTAACGGGAATTTCCATTTGGTAAAATAAAAAAGAGTGGTTTTTTCGTTGGAAATAGTAGATATTGACAAAATCCTAAATACAATGCTGCATTGAAATAATGAAGTGGACGTAATAAGGAAAATTGAGATGGATGAATTTTTCATGGATGGCCAAAGGGTTAATATTACAATTCTGATTGTCACTCACTGAGGAGTGATCAATCATTCAACACAATGTTATATCATAAATAACTTGTTTTTTGTTTATATATTTCGTGACACAAATTAATTAATGCCAACCTACTGCAGAAATTTGCTTCTTACAGCTCTCAAATTGAAAACACTTTTTGTGCAGGCAGGTGCAGCAGGTGGCAGTTTAATTTTTATTACCCCAAATTCATTAACAATAACAGACAAGATTTTTATCCAGCAAAATTCATCAACAAAACACTTAAGTCAAACCTTCTAAACTGAAGACAAGTAACAAGTAAGTGAAGTGTCACTCAGCACTGTCAGTCAGTCAGTCACAAACAAGTCTAAAACAGTGCGAGCGGGCCTGAAAAATTCGTTAACAGCCGTAGAGCGAGCGTCATTTCACACTCATAATAGAGAAACGTCCACACTTAAAAGGATTGGCAGTCTGGCCTTATTTTATAGTTTAAGTTTATAATTATTATGCTGAATATTTACATCTGGGTTTGATTCCAGCGGCAACCACCTTTGCTTCGATGCCATGATTGTAGATATCAATTGCTTTTATGTAGCGCTAGTAGACGGCCGAAGTAGACACAGCAAAACATAAATTAGAAATTAAGCAAGGAATTTGTTTTTTATCTTCCAAAAATAAGAACACTACGCTAAAATTTTCAAAATTTGATGAGAAGAACCTGTTTGAAACAAGATATGCGATTTAAAATTAATTCAAAGTTTAATGTTGCAATATTCAAGCTTAACCCTGAAGGGAAAGTTGAAAAAGAAAACAAATTAATTGTCTGATTATTATTATAAATATTTTAAAAAATTGCCCATTAATGTTGTATATAGACAAAATGTACCATTTAATTATTTAATGAAACTATATTTTTTGATGTTTGTAGGAATCTTTTGTTATTTACAAAAATGCATAAAGTTTTCCGCATAGTGGTTCTGTTTTTGAATGATTGACATGTAGCAGCAAGCATGTGACAAACAATTAACGATTATTATGCGTCCATAATATAGGCGCATTTGATCTGATTTGATTCATCGACATCGAATCTTCTTTGGGCCGGGCTGGTACTTGAAGGAATAAGCAACTCATTGCTGACGAGGAAAGTGAAGATCTGGTAAAAAAATTGTTTGATTGCCTATTCATTATATTATTATAATGACATCAAATCAATGATTGACAGTTTGAGTTTGTCTGACTAGTCTTTGTGACTTGTGACTACTACGTTACTCGTTTAATAGGCAGATTCATACCTTTTTTAAAGTCATTAGATTAAATGTTGCCAATTTTAAATCTAATTTAAGCAGCTTGGCATAACTTTAAGGATTCAAAAACATCTTACTTTTTGAAAATCAATCAAAGGGTCATGGAGCTACGTTACCAGGGTGTTAGCTAGGAATAAGAAGTTGCCTGTCCAATATAAGTTCAGAACAAATTTTACCATTCCAGTATCCCCGATATGCGCGGCGAAGCCTGCGCCCGAGGCGCCGATGGGGGAGTACAAGGGGGTCTCCCCCTCACAAATGGGGGTGTTTGGGGGCCCCCAAAAAAATTTGAATTTTTGGTGCACTCTGGTGTGATCTGAGAGATTTTGAGACAAAATATGTCCAATTAGTGAAAAAATTGGTG